>JANAWD010000174.1:0-66305 GCA_027627245.1 Meripilus lineatus | reverse complement strand
CGCGTGGCGCCAGGTCGCCAAGGCAAGGCGCAGTGGTGGCTGGACGACCCTGACGATTCAAGTTGGACTTCAAGTTCAAGTTGTTCGAATTCAACTCCAAGTTAAGGCAAGCTATCTCGTCTAATTACAGTTCACGCCCCATTAGAAACCATGACATCAGTGCATTGCAACAACGAAATACCTGTTCACCGAAGCAAGGACATATCCGTTGGACTTCGGCACTTGCACGGTGTTATTCCCTGAAAGTCGCAAGATTTATCTAGCAGGTTTTTCCGATCCCAGCCTTCATCGATGCTTCCTCATTTGTAGTGGAGTCTCGAGCTCCCGGACAACAATAAACAACGAGCCGTGGAGATACCGTGGGTCTGCACGCCCATTATCATGACCGCTTCTCTCCATTGATACATCTTATTTAGGGTGAATACTCTTGCAAATATTAGGATCGAGTTTTCGGTTCAAATTCAAATATCCGAGTCGTACACCCAATCTATGCAAGTTAGTGAGGGACGCGGTCCGATGTGTTGGCATCGCCGAAACCCTTTCGCTGCTGTGCAGTATTGGAGACACTGGCAGAACTTTAGTTTCTAAGTTTCATTTGCAACTGGTACCGAAAAATGATGCCTCTTGGGGATCCGGAAGAACAGGCTCAGCGGATCCAGGAACTACCTTTCAAACGTTGACCGTCCACTCCCGAGATCATATGCACCGCTCCATACCAAGGTGTCACAATTTGTGTATATATAGATACCGACAACGACATCGTGTCCCAGCACAACTATCACCGAAGACAATCTACTCATCCTTGACTTCTCATCGACAATGTTGTGTCCCATCACCCCAGCTGCGACACTTCGTTACAAGAACAAGAGGTACGTTATGTATTGTGTATATCTCCACGTTTTCTTTGGTCCATATTCCTTCCAGTCTTTCTCCTGGCAATTACGTAGACGATATCCAGCCCGGAAGCCTCTTCAAACATGTGAAGTATGTGTCTCTCCAAAAAAGATGAGGCTGCCCCTGACCTGATGTCAAGTAGCCGCGATACTGTGCCAGCTCCCTGGCTACCTTGCCCCCATCCCGAGGGTAGCCTTTACTTCATACACAAAGGAGCCCCCAGTATAGTTTCAGACGCTGACTTGGGCGTCGATGGTTCCCAAGAATTGATCAATTACTGGACTGGGATCGCTTGCGACAAGGCCAAAGGATTGGGAATACCCCTTTCCGATTCAACCGAACTTTATTTGCGCATGGACGCGGGTAAATGCAACTATTACTTTGCGGACCACGAGTATCAGATCATCTTCTGGCTCGATCCGGTGGCCGTAGATGATTTGAACCTCGAAGCCTGTGCATCCTCCCCGTCGCATCTCCGTAAGTACTGTGCTCTTTGTTTCCTTATTCCTCTCCTCAGTTCTCACCTCGCAGAATCTGGCCTAAGGGAGCTCTATTGGTTACACGTTGAACAATTTCCAGCACACCCTGCCACAAAGCTATCCCTGGGAATGGACAAACTGATGGAACATTATATCTATGCCAAAGCTGGTTAGGTTCCCTATGGTGACATCCTAAGTCTGATTTTCTGATACTCATACTGATCTTAAAGATACGCTCACTTCAAATGCCTCCGTGATGCCACATTCCTCTGACAAATACGAGAGGCTTTTAAGCCTGTTGCAAACGGCCCAGGGTTTGTTCATATACCCCGAAACGACACCATGTAGACATTGAATTGACATCAATCCGTCTGCATTAGGCCTTGGTACCGCCGATTCCAGCTCCGTCAAGTGGTTCATAGGTATGTATCAACCCTTCATTCTCTCGCTTGGTATTAACCGCCTGACTCCACTGTTTTAGCCAGGGAGTGGTCCCAGTATTGTATGTGATCTGACCATATTCAATGGCATCAATGGCATCTAACACTCTCCTTGATCTTCTTCAGATCGCACTGTGTTCTTCAATAGGTTAGGTGAAGTGGGATGTCGTCTCGATCGTGGTCAACTCATCTTAGAAACGTGCGACATCTCTGAGACCTGGTGGTTCTACACAATCTCTTTGATTTTCTTTGGCATTCCAAAGGGCTATTACAATCGCCTTTGCGCAGTTTGGCGCGATAACTTAGTCGACGTCAGAGATTGGGAGCCCTTCCTGGAATATATGCTTGGGGACTGGAAGCAATCCAAGTATACAGTGCGTCACACGTCTCATATTCTTACTCTGTTATGGACAATACGTTGAAACTTTCTTATAGGGATATGCTCTATTAACGTAAGTGTGATTTCCGCGCAAACATACCTGGCAAAATGCTCATCGTGTTTCGCTGGCAGCTTTAATGCATTGGTCCGGCCGTCATACTACAAGGAGCTGAATTCCCTCGCGACAATCGTCTCCTTTGCTTGCGTGATCTCAGCAGTATTGACTGCTCGTAAGCACGATGGTTTGAGGAATCAGACCATCGATTCCGCAGTTCGTGATCCTCCCACTTCTTGTTGGCCATCGTTGATATCCTTTCGTCCACTAGGCGCAGTACTTGGTGGAGAGTCATAAGGATTCCACGGGTCACCAGATGCAGGCCATCAAACTGAGTATCCCACGTGTTATGGCCTCTTGGGGAATCACTTTAACGGGGCTGAGCATTGCAGCGGGATTGCTGACAGAGGCGCTGTGGACAGATCCATGGAGCATCACTGCAATCATTTATGTTCTGGCATTCTTAGCCTGTTCACTCTATGTGACTGTGGCAGGGGTGAAGGGACTCTGCTCCTTCTGCCGCACAAATACCGAAGGCTACGACATGGAGACCAAAGATTGTTTCGTTTAGAGAACGGAGAGGTGACGCTGGAGATATATCAAATATTTTCAGTCGTCAGTGAGATGATTTATCGTGTTTCTGATGTTCCGAAGCTTGGAAATCCAAATTGTGCTTTGCTAGTAATAGATGCAATGGCTTCCGAGCGATGTAATCCTGTCAATTATCGTTACTTTCTTTCCCACCCCGTACGCCTTTCTACCCAGAAGCCGGAGACATTGAAGAAAGAATATGACTGAACTTTACCCTGAAAGGCAGGTATTCAAGTTTACGAAAATTTCGTGATCCGTCCAACGCAAGCCATTCACAGCATACAAGGGTGGAACCTAGCCTAGTCTTCGAAACATCGATTGAGGGCGATTCACAGTAAAACGCAAGTTTCCGGAGGCCGTATCCAGTGTCGGGGAAATGCAGATATAAACCGTATGTGTAGCATTTTGTCAACACGCTTATAGACGAATGCATTTTGATACATATGCGATCATTGAACTCGTGAGACAAGAGGCGAGAGAATGTATAGATGACAGCTGAAAGACACCAAATGAAACGAGCGGCAGTCACAGTGCAACGTAATCGGCGCAGGCCAGCATATCGAGTACGGGGAGAAACTATGTAGTAGAGCAAATGGCGAACCCCGAATTTTGTACCTACCAATACCACTGAGCAATGACGATACAATGAAAGAAGAACGTCTACACCACCAATACTCACGTTCCATGCCCAGGCTCATTAGGGCCCAACTCAGTTCAACTCCTCAAGTTGACTCTCAGGCTTGTCGTCCGCCACATCGAAGTTCTCTACGAGGTCGGGGACGTCGTCATCGTCGTCATCATCGATCGTACCAGCATTCGGTGGTCGGTGCTGGTTCTGTTGGATGGCCTGGTAGGACTCGGCAAGCTTGCGCAGCGAAGCGAGTGAGTCAGGGCCAAGCTGGTTAAGGATACCAGGAACGAGCTCCGTGAGCTCCTTGACTTGACCTGTGCCATAAACTGCGAAGGTATTCGCAGAAACAGCCGCATGCACTATGAGGGGATAATGAGATCAGTAAAATCCGAATAATCCACGCCCCTGACCCAACCAAAGCCTCTGAGATCCGAAGAAACGCCCGTGATGACCTCAGAGAATGAGAAATTGGGCGATTCTAACATACCTTTGGGTGTCGTGAAATGCAGTACGTTTCCATCCTCCCTGAACATGTTCACTTCTTCCACTCCAGGAATGGGCTGTACGTTGAGTTTCTTCAACGCTCCCTGCAGTTTTTTGTCGTCCTGCGCGGTTGAGGGCTTGGATTTCCGCACAATCTTTCGTCGAACTGTTCCCTTCCCGCCTATGGTTCATCATCCACCAATTCCAGCGTGTAGATTTGCCGCGTCAGAGCTTTGGTTGAAACGCGTCATCACTGTTGTTCACTCACCAATCCTGTTAGCAGCTGCCTGCGCCTGCAACTTAGCCAACTTCTCGGGATTCATCGTGTATTGAGGTTGGGGATCGGGGCTACCGACGAGGAGGAGAAATTTTGGAGGTCGGTGGACTTGGTGGTCGTGAAAAGTACAGAATAAGGTTTGCACCCAAGTAAACAAGTATATACAACAGGTGGCATTCCGGTGGCAGGCCCAGCCACACCGGCGCTTACACCCAACAATTGATCGCATCACTCTATCTCTCCCAGCTTCCTGGCCAGATTTCTGACCAACCACCACCATCGAAGTCATACAAACCGGACTTTATCATTTAAAAAACCACTGCGTGACGCTAATCTCAGCGGCTTATCCAGATCATATAAAAGCTTCGTGGCTGACCCGTCTTTGATAAGTGTATCCCTCTCCTTCGTGGATCTTCCAATGTCTTCTCCGTCGAAGGTGTTTTTCATTCGGCCTGCTGGACCTGCTGACGTGGTACGAGGATAATACGTCGCAACATGGCCTCATTAATACAACATCTTCTTCAGCCGGATATACTCCAGCTCGTTATCGATCTCGTATGTGCCACCCCACGAAGCATCCCGAAGCTGATCTAATACTGGATGTTCGCCTGATAGGCCACATATGAAAAAGCTGCTGATTCTGTGAAGGCGACCCCTGAGCTTGTTAGTTCGTAAAAGCGCTACCTTCAGATTTATGCTTACGGAAACATTCGATAGCTCAACAAGAACCTATTTGAGACGCCCTATGCCCATACTCTGCTTGCATTTTCTGGGACTCCAACCTCTCCAGGCAAGGCTGTTGGGTTGGCCTTGTATTTCTTCAACTTTTCTACCTGGACGGGGAGACCAGGAATATATGTGCGTGTATAAATCCGCGTGGCGGAGACGCTACATGCCCTTTCCATGAATCTCTGCTTCTGAGTTCAACTAACGAATCTTCAAGCTGGAAGATCTCTATGTCAACCCAGACTTCCGAGGCTCAGGTATCGGTAAGGCCTTCTTTGCCGAACTATCCAAAATCGCAGAAGAGAAGGTGCGTGTTGTGCTGTATAAAATGATTCCAGATCCTCCCATTCCTTTTGCATTCAGGATTGCGCCCGTTTGGATTGGTCCGTATTGAAGGTATCATAATATTGTACGGAATCTCGTCTTCCCCTCTGACTCCTAGAACAACTTTCACTAGTGGAACCAACCATCGATAGACTTCTACGAGAAGACGTTAGACGCATCTCCGATGTCTGAGTGGATGGGCATGCGGCTTGAGGAGGCGGGAATCGCTAAGCTGAAGAGATTTGCCCAGCAACCAAATTGATTCTTCTTATAAAGTAGTCAATAATATGCTTTTGTTCCTGTAGGAATCCTTTGGACTCGAAATTTCGAAAGGATTGGGTAAAATTGGATGAAAAGATTGAAAAGCAAACATTGATCGCGCGACTGGCCGACGACTGGCAGTGGGTCTATTTTTCCATCACGTGATAGTTGAAATGACACGCGACGCGTTTCATTTGCTTTGCCACCTTTCTCCCCCAACGACAACAAGGACGCGACTCGCAAGTGACACACCTCAGGAATATCCGACCTGCGCATCATATCCCAAGGAGTGAATCGTTTTCAACTCATGCCACCCACTCAAATCTGAAATGAGTCATACCGGTATTACGACTTTCATGAAGACATCCAAGTTTTGTACATCTGCTCCACCATATTCCACAAACAAACCTAGAGAACACTCAAAATCGTCACTGGGATCCTCCAAAAAGCCTCAGAATGCCTCAGAATCTCCTCACGCAATAGCCTCACCGGAAGCTGATGGTCATCCCCCGAAGACAAGACACTCATCTGAGGAGATATGGAAATGGACACTGAGTCATGATGCCATTGCTGCCTGCTTCATCAAAGACGTGTTTGACATGCAAGAATGTGAATACAAAGGTGTAGTTTTGAAGTTCCCTTACTACATCGATTGCACAGCTCCTTAATATGGGATATTGGCTAGGCGGAGAGTTCTACTGGTTGGGTAGAATCCCATGCCGTACAGTCCGTATCGTTGGAATGCTTGTCGGAATTCAGACGTTCGAGAAGCGAACAGTCTACTCAGGTACCCCTCACAAGATTCCTCTTTTCTGAGCGCTCGCCTGATGACTTCGTGACAGTTGATGATGGATCAGGGGTCATTGATTGCGCCTATCGGCACCCAATTCAACCACCTCTTAGTCCGAAGAAACGACCTCCTACAGAAGGAAAGGAGTCTGTGTTGAATAAATATCAAAGACCGACCAAACCACCGTTGAGTACGAGTAAACCTACTCCCTCAGCACCGCCACCACCATTGGCTCGGATTGGTGCATCGGTACACGTAGTAGGCCGCATCGCCAAGAAGCATGAGACAAGGCAGATCAGTGTCGAGGAGCTCAGTGAGTCAGAGGCAGAATATTCCCTTTCTCGCGAGTGACCGTGAACCGAATATAATTGCAGAGAAGTGTTCTTCCTCGAATGATGAGCCATCTCATTGGCTGAGAGTCTGTGAACTCCATCGCACATCTTATTTTGCACTGGATGCAGGGCCTTTTGTGATACCACCTCCCTCAACCCCAGAAACTACCTTACCCTGGGCCGCTTCTCTGACCGGCAATGCAACCACGGAAGAGCCGCAAACGCCTTCGAGGTCTTCAGTCGCCAGCAGCAGCGCACACACTACGCCGTCGTCTGTTTGCTCTGATATAACCAATCCAAAGGTCGGATTGCTCTCCTACATCTTTAGGCCCTGTCGACATACGCTGATCAACAATTGATTGTAACAGTCTCCCCCTCGCCTTCGTCACCCTTCTCGTCTCCACACCCGTGACCTGAATGCGAATACGTTCCGCATCTATCTCAAGCACTACATGGACAATGCCCCACCCGAAGACGACGCCAGTGCTACCAGCGAGTCTGGTACTGAAGATGAGGAAGACAAAGAGATCGGGTTCTCGTTGAGAAATACGCCAGGTACACCAACAAAGCGAAAGACTTCACCTTACATCCAATCCACCAGCAGGCTTATGCCTTCCCGCGGCGGTAATGATATGACACCAAGACCCAGCAAACAACTCAAGGTCATGTCTTCAATAGACGCGACTCCTCGAGCGAGTTCTTCGACATCTCAACGACATCAAAGGAGCAGCGATCATGATTTGGCGATGCAAGGGTTTCAACTATCCCACCTGAGGCGGGTCCCGGAACTTGCTCTCCTTGCCAGGAGAGTTGTCGAGGCCGAGGCCAAAAGACGGGGGAGGGAAGAGAAGAAGAGGCTCCAAGCAGCCGATGGGAGTGAAGCTGCGCGGAAGAAGGGCAAATTGCCTGCCCACAATCCGTATTCTGGAAGCTCAAAGCCAATAGTCCCTGGATCTCTCTCCGCTGCGGGGAAAGAAGGCGAGGGGATTGGTCCGAAGATGAAGCGGCTCTTTCGTTTCGCGATTCGTCAGCTGCACGACGAGGGAAGTATTGTGCTCTGGTACGGTGCATGTCGACGAATACGAGGTGACTATCGAGGGATCCCTCGACTCTCTTTCGACGCGGGCGGATCTATTGAGGCAAAGTCATCTTGCTTGTGGAGATTATCATCGACGTCGACAAGTATCGATTCAACTCGGAGTTCAATCAGTACAAGTCTGACCCAAGATAATGACGAGGGGGAGTTAAGTGATCCACCTCCTGACGAAGAAGCATACGTTTCCCTTACACCTACATTCCTTCTGGACATTGTGGAGCGCACAATTCGAGAGACCGTGTCACGTCCTCCCCAATCTCTATTTCGACAGAGGAAAGCATCCCGTCTGCCTGGTCCGACTCCAGAAGAGATTCTCAAGGCATTGCAGAGCAGTGATGGAAGGTGGGACAGAGTAGGGGTGTGGGCCATCAAAGATTCGTTGGAAGTTGGGAGGGCCGCTGGTAGAGTGTGGTGCGTGGGCGGAGATCGGTGGGAAGTCTGCGAGTAGTCTCGCAAGGAGCTTCGTGTGTATCGGAGATTATATGTCTAGCAAACTCATCTGTGAAGATATGTTGTCGTCCCTGGCCCTCCCGTCACGGCACACCCGAACATCTCACTCAGATTGGCCCGGCAGCAGTGCCTCATGTTGGGTGACTCGTGCGTGTCACCTTGATAACAGTGTTTGGGCTCCTGAAAGCTTGTACAGCAAGTAGATGAGGTGTCAGGAATCAGGATCACATTGCCGTTGCCAACTTGAAGTTGACTTGTTGACCTTAAAAAGTGGTAATTCTGAGGGTTGCGCGATGGCAGGGGTCCCTGTTCTGCCGAGATGCCACGCGACAATCGCTTGCGGTGGGGGTCAAACAGACTCAAACTGTGACCCGCCTCTCACTTTACATGATCGTGACGATTTTCAAGCTTCATCACCCTGGCTTTTGTTGCAACATCGACTCGCCGTTAGCAATCCTAGTAGCGCTAGCCTCATCCTCATCGTCAATCCTCGCCTGAAGTATGTCTGAAGGCTGTTCCCAAATACGAGGGCCAAGTTATGTCTTCGGGTATCACCACATGAGGTGACCCCCTGGGAGTGCAGCGATCCAAGGACTTGAGTCATACACGGTGCGTGTTTTAATAAAAATGCCCTCAAATTCATCCATCTTTCTGATTTTCGATCTCGATTTCTGATGACAGTCTTTGTTCTTCTACAGACCCAGCGGTTTTCAGTAACTCCGTCGAACATTCCTACTCATTTAGTACTAGCACAAAGCTCTCCTGACCCCCCGAGGATCCTGGTTTAAAGTTCCCTTGTTGAACACTACTCGTCGTCTTAACCGGGAACCCCATGCCGGATTAATAAGTAGTTCCTCATCATCTGGGGCTGTCCGGCCCTGCACCTCTGCTTTCGCTGAGGTACTGTACGTTTATTTGCCTCATTTTCTCTGTGGTATTGCCCTTCTCTATCTCATATTATTGCGTACTTCCAGCCGGATATACCCCCACACCTCAGGTGGTTATACCGCAGGGATCTCATGGAGTTAAAGTAATGAATTTTGAGGCCTGAGATGGCACGTTTCTCTACATCCGGTTTTGAACCTGTGTTGTCCAAATGAAAGGTCCCACACTATCCGCTGACATGTCTCGAATGTGTAGGCCACCTACATGGCTATTTGGGACTCGTTTTGACACGAGGTTCAGAAGCACCGGCTTTCCCTGTATACAATCCCTCATCAGCGGAATTACGGTATGGCTGTGAATTCTTTCCACTGAATTCGCTCGTCCTGTCCAATACCTCTAATACTCGCATCAACATGTACGACGTCTTCTGATGGTCACGCCTTGCATTATGGAGCTATTTTGGAAGGAACTGTATCGGCGACTTCATTCTCCGAACCAAACTATCTGGGTGCGTGTATACTCAATGTATATGTCTTCGCCATTCAATTGTTTCGTAGATTGCACATCCTCCATCGAGTAAGCTATCCGTGGGAGCCGAGCCAAAATGTCGTTGTTGGAGCGCGTCTGCCGTCCCATGAACGTTCCCTGACGTTCGTAGAATACCATACGCACAAATCTTCGCCTATAGGGGTGACCACGTTCTTATGACCAAGAAGACCTCAAGTGGAAAGTCTCACTGCGACCCAATCAATTCTACGGGGATTTTATCGGGTTGTGAAATCCCTCGACCAATCACGCGTTTTCCGCTGAGATTGCGGCTGCCGCGATGACCGTCTCTGACACAGGTGATTGATTTTGCCCTCCTTGACCCCAGAAACGGGACACCCAACGGCGCAATGATCTCGTCACAGAATCCCCCTTGAATGCTGTGACAGAATATCTCAACAATTGTTTTCTCGGAACGGTTTCCCATTCATGGGAGTTAGTAAAATCGCTTTATATAGGCCTCTGACTTGCTCAGGAGGACACTAACCGCCCTCCCAATCTCTTTCGAGCCACCCCCTCTTCAAGCATGCCGAACATTCTCGCTCATCCAATCACTCCAGCTGCAATCCGCTCGCGGTTCATTCGACGGTCAGTTTCTCTATCTCATGTCGTGGTGCACCTATCTTGACATAGGAGAATTAGCCTTCCGGCCTCCCACAGGCTTATTCCCTCCCCGTCATACACTCCCATGGAGCATCTCGCGTAAGTCGCGACCAATTTCCTCATCCGTCGAGCTTATATCTGATCCAAGAGTCAGGTTCTGGTCCTCTTACCCTCATCCTAAGGGATATCACTACTTTCAATGCAACGTTGACGGGATTTCTTTCGTCACACAAATCGATATGAACTCACCTTCCGATCAGAGGGTTGTCGATTGCTTTATCTCTGCAATGAAAAGTAACGTCAGTCAGGAGGCTTCTTCTGATGGTATCGAAGTCTTCCTTGATATCAAAGGAAGTGGAGCAAAAATATGCGTCTACTATATGGTCGATCATCGCACTCGTCGCATATTCTGGTTGACGGGAACTATCCTTGACGATTTGACCGCTCAGCCTCCAACAATTTCCGGATTACTAAATGGTATGCGCACTCATTGCTGGACGTCGTTAGACTCAATATGGGATGTGGCAGACCCGGATAACGAAGCCCAGTATTGGGCACATGTGGTACTCTTTCCTTCCCACACCTTGCAGGGCTTTGACCATATGTGTAAGCGGAGGGAAGGTGGTCCATTCAATTCAACCCTTGGTGTGTTAAATATCGGGACGCTACGCCGCCATATATCTCACGTCCCCCTCAGACCACTCAACCCCTAACGAAATTTACGAAGTCCCATCGAGTGGATTCCAAGTAACCCTCGTATCCTCTCGAGGTATGCCTCTTGCTTGACCCTCGAGTAGCTTTCAATAGCAGTCAACCTTGTTCCAGATGACCGCCTCCCGAGACCCGGCCTCGCAAGATATCGTTTCGGTATGTACATGATCGATTGATTATGGTATATGATCTGAACTGCGGAGTCGTTGTTTATAGCCGTCATTCGGGAGAACACTGGTGGGCTCATTGTGCCTCGGCTTTTCTTCTATCGCTTACTTGTGTGTAGCACTGGCGCGAATCCGGGATAGTCCCTCAGATGGCCCTTTAGATATCCATGGCCTTGAGAGCACGCCTGAAACGCATACCTACATGTGCCATCCTATCCGCGTTTGCATTTCAGGGAGTTCCATCGTTGATCCCGAACAACCGCCATCTCCCTCATTCATACCAAGCGCCCGCCACGTAGGCACCAAGGCTACGGTCAAGAAGCAGTGGGGATACTCTATCATTTCGGTCAGCATCACACCCTCCTACCATGTTTTCATCGACCCTTAAATATTTGTTGTAGGCCCTCCTCATCTTGCTGTAAGCTCTTCTGTCGGCGCTCCTACCTCAACCCTCATTGACATCTTGTCCTCAGATGGAGCATGTATGAACTACTTTCGGGACATCGTCGGCTATTAGTGATACTGGCTGCGGGCACCTCGAGCTTGGCGGTACTTTGCGCGGCGTTTCTTCTGGTTGGGTATCATATTGGCGTTTTTCCAGCTTGCCGAGTGAAGGTTCGTCGATCGATTTCCCTCTGGATCATTCACGACGATCAATATACAACTCAATTTCAGGCATCCAGATACACCCCTGAAACCGCGCCGATGGTGTTCAGTGCGCCCCGCGTCCTCATGCTCAGCTCTCTGGCTATGGTCTGTACGCAAGGAGTTGTCAATTTGCTCATCTCGGGATGTTCCGATCACCGATTCATCTTGATTCCTCTCTGCCTGTTGTTCTCTGGATTTCGCTTTGTAATCGTTGCACTTATCTCCAACATCGCTGACGGCGAGCTAGTTGGTGACTGAGTACATTTATCTCCACTCCCTGTACGTAGAACGTGGAACGTATTTTATGCATTCTTGTTATCATTCTTGCGTCCTTCATGAACCTATTGTATGAACGATATCAATTCATACCGTACCAACTACCAGTACATCTTTGCAGAGATCGCTTTCACATTGGTTCGTAATCCACGCTCTCTCGCTATTCTCGGTATCCTCGAATCGATCCATCTCAATCTCTTCAAGGCATGGCTACGGCTATCTCCATCCCTGGGGTCCGATGGTGACTTCTAGCTTATTTGGTTTCCTTCTTTCCTTAATGTCCGTTGTATGGTGGATTTCCCATTTCTGCAACGATGGCACCAGAAGCTTCGCCGATGCTAACCGGGACCGCAGGCATAGCCCTGTGTTTAATTGTTGTTTTAATCTGAACTTATGGAGCCACGGATCTTTCATACGAGGTACCCTGTTGGAATAGACCCTAGACGAATATTCGCTGGAAATGAAGATACAGCGGTAAGGTTTCATTATAGTCGCTTGATCTCAATTAAAGAAAGTGATTTGTGACACGGCGAAGGGGGAAGCGGGATGAGAAACGATAGGCAAATGATGAAAACATGATCTATAATTTGGGCATGGGATTGTTCCCTGTCCCGTACGTTGATAACACTTTTCTCATTAGGTCGACCCATTCTTGCACCCCTTCTTCACCCTCCTTCTCTCCGACACCTTTTACTAGATCCTGTGCATCCCCTCGCCTCTCCGCCTCCTTCCACGCAGCCCTGAGTTCAAACTTCTTCCCATACATTTCCTTTACCCACTCCGGAACTTTCCATTCTTGAGATGCGTATTTGCCCCCAACAAATTTGTGAAGGGTATCCCGATATTGGAACTGACGATCGTTATCCAGACAATGCCAAAGTTTCGCAATATGAATCTCTATTTGGGTTTCGGGTGTGGGCGGAGGTAGGGAGGAGTGAAGTTCATCGTATTGGGATATTATTTCTACGGCTTCTTGGGTTAAGTCTAAAATGGAGGGGTCCCCGAAGGCCTTGAGAACAGCCCTGGTCTGCGCTTCGACAAGTGGAAATGGGACAACCCTATAAGGAAGCCCAATGAATGTTAGGCTGGTCGGAGGAAATGAAGATACGAGAGGGAATATGTGCTTCGCCAAAGGGAAGACATGATACGTCGAGTTGTATAATTGACTTGGGAGAGGCGGCACCGAAGGTGGCAGGGCCAAATGAAGGGCAGTAGAAGCAGGTGCTTCAAGGAAAGGGAAGGAATCTTGGTATCCTGTGGCAAGAACGACGTGATCGATACCAACTTCTCTCGTCCCATCGGTGAAGACGACCTCTCCCTTGCTATGGTCCAGATACTCTCGAATTTCCCCTCGTTTCTTGAGCTTTCCGTTCTCAGTATCGCTACTTTTGGCGCCGATGATTGAGTGTACGATCGTCTTCCCAGCGTCGATCCTCAGATCTGTGGAGATGTCTAGGCCGCTTGGGCCTGCACCAACCACCATGATAGTATCACCCGCGAGGTACGTGTGTGAAGGGTTACGATACCAGGCAGAATGGGAAGCGCGGCCAGAATCAAGCCAAGCCTGAAGGCCTGGTGTGGTGGGGTAAAATGGTAACCGATAATGGCCATTTGCAACGATGACGAGATCAAACCCGTGGGTGCTCTCTTCATATACTCCTTCATCTGAACCGGGTCTTTGTCTCCTGGTCCGAACCTCCCAGCCCTTAATCTCGGGGTCCCAGATGGCGGATATTACTTCGGTGCGGAGCTGAATGTACGGATCGAGTTCATAATGGTTGGCGTAATCTTGTAGATACGTCAGCACCACTGACGCTGGGGGATATAGATTGGTTGAAGGTGGAAATGGAAATGAGGAATATGCCATAACTGGGTGAGGAAGGTTTGTTGTCAATGAGTCGTACAACGGCGTCAACGGTGGATCTGCGGCCTCTGGAGATGAAGGAAGCCTAACATAAGGAGCGAGTCAACAATCCCATTTAGATAAGAATCAATATGTGCTTACCAAACTCCACCGATCGCTTCACGAGCCTCAAATAAGACAGGCCTCCAGGTCCCAGATCTGAAGAGAGGATGATCAAGAATCACTCGAAGAGCAGCCAGTCCGCTGGGTCCTCCACCAATCACGCAAATATCTCGCTTTGGAGGGGCTACATTCTCTCCACTTGCAAATTGCGGGGCATCCTCGGGCAACGGAGCCTGCTCGTCCACTATAGGATCTGGGGATCATTGTAATTTACTTTGTTAGTTTGAGACGGGATATACTGCCCATTCCATACATACTCGGAAGATCCATCGACCTGAATGATTGTGTTCGTACACAGGAAGACTGTTATGAAGCCCAGGAGGTAAATTTGGGTGATGGTTGATAAAGAGGCATGTTCAGCAGGATCAGGTTGATTCGGTGGTCCAAAACCAAGATTAGATTGCGCGATCGGATGATTCATCTTCTCGCAGGCGCCCACGTCTTAGCTGTCAGTAAGAGTTTCAAAACCAAATCAATCAGGGGTGAAAGANCATTCGCTTTCCTTNTTTTTTTTTTTTTTTGCGCAAGTGTCGTCAAGGCTTTTGATGATCCCACCCTACNATTATTTGCACGAGCTGCAGGCCGCAAAATGTACTCACTTAGGAAATTAGGCGCGTGTCTCGTGGCGTCACCGGAGTTGACAGTCCGCCGGGGATCGCCGGTATGGGGTTTCGAGCTTCGAAGTTTGACAAACGACTGGCGACAAACTTCCGTCTGAACCCATCCACGTAGATCCAGAGATACCTCAGCACCTATTTTTGGGAGGGAAAGAACTTTGTTTTGAGGTGAGATTATGGAGTCCGTTTCTCGTGATATTCTCACTTGAGAATCCCTGGATTGAGGTCGCCGTTTCTTCAGCACAATGATGTGGTGCGTTTCCCATCATAGCATATTGTTGTACTCTTTTATGACATGATTTACAGTACGGCCACTTTGTTATCATTGCCTCATATATACAATCAAGGGTCGAAAACCTAGGTCCCCGTGTCTTAGATGGTATATAGAATTCATTAACAATCTGGAGCACACGCGCCTCTCTGCGAACCGACCTGAGGTAGAAACCACACGGAATAGCTATCGCAAGTATGCTCCGTTCGCTCGAGACTTCCATAAATGTGCTATCAAATCATGATGTCACTCTTCATCATTACGTGAAGGCGCTCTTTTAGACAACGCTTTAAGTTCTATGCCGTTGTTGTCTGCATAGCGCACGCTCGACGAATCGCTCATTGCTCGCTATACCCGCGCAAACTCTTGCCCCACTCTCAACGTCATCTCGAACGATAGAGACGCAGATTTCATCTTTCACCCGGAGAACGTTATGGGATCTGAAGAGAGTAGTCAACTCGTCTGGCTGATAACTGGTGAGTCGCGATGGTATGTCAACAGCAAGGGGAACTTAATGTTGTCGCCCCCAGGAACTTCGTCTTCGTTTGGTAGGGAACTTGTCGATATCGCCTTAGCAAGAGGTGACCAAGTCATCGCTACTGCGCGATCTGTGAAGAGACTCGGGGACCTTCCGAAGACGCCGAGCGTCCGCCTCATGGAGCTCGACGTTACAGCAGGGTCAGATGTGATTAAACGCAAGATCAATGAAGCCGTCACCTGGTTCGGTCGGATTGATGTGCTGGTCAACAATGCAGGGATCGCTGCGAGGGCGATTGCAGAGGAGGGAGGGTTTGTTGATAATGGATTGCAGTCAATTCCCGCATTAACGACACCTTGGCCCTTGTTCCTTTCCTAGGTCGCAAATCTTCATGGAGAATGCGAAGATCAATGTTCTCGGTGCGCTTGATGTGACGAATGCCGTGCTTCCTCAAATGCGTGCACGTAAATCAGGGACCATTGTTATGATTGGCAGTCGTTCAAGTTGGAAATCCGAGGTCGAGGTACGAAAATATGTAGATTATGATGACGTCCCTGACCATAATAGCTGACACCAATGTAGACTCTAGGTAGGTAATAACCTTTCCACTTCCCTGTCGAACTCTTATCGCCGACCCGCTTGTGTCAAGCATACTACTCTTCCACCAAAGCGGCGCTCAGAGGTGAGATCATGGATCTTCCCCAGTCAAGCACGAAGTAACCCGCGATTTCACACAGTCTTTGGGGAAACGTTGGCATACGAGTTGGATCAGTTCTCTATTCGAGTTCTTATCGTCGAACCCGCCGCTTTCAGGACATGGAGTCCCAACTTTTTGACTCCATCAATCACCCCAGTCAAGATTTCAGATTACAATCCACTGCGTGATGGATCTGAAAAGAAGGTCGCAGTAATCCATGGTCGCCAACCCGGAGACCCGAGGAAGGCGATGGAGCTTGTAGTGGATGTTGTTCGAGGCGAGGGAAAGGCCAAGGCGTTATTGGAGAAATACGGGTGGCCATTGTATCTTCCCATTGGAAAAGAGGCGGAGGATGCAATCCGAGAGAAGACTCAACAGATCGGCCATGTTCTCGATGTTTGGGGAGATCTCATCAGGGATACAAGGCTCGATGAGGAGGCGACGTAGGATGTACTGTAGTTATGGCAAGTCGTCGATATCTATTTTTTTTCTTCTTGGGTCTGGAAAATCCTGATCAGTTTTCGAGTTCTCTTTTCAATGTTATGCACGCAGCTGTGGCTTTAGAATACAAACTCATACTGTGCGATGTTGGCTTGCTGGTTTTTGTCGCGGCAGGGTCAGGAGGGGTCAGTGTTGCTGGTCGGAGCGCTGGAAAAGCGCCCGGCTTTTTTATTTGTCTATGTTTGGTTTATGCCACGACACACAAACCAAGCCCACACGCCACTTACGCACGATGTCCCAGTCGTTGTCCTTCCCCCTGAACCTCCTTTTCGATGCCTCCAATCCCTAGCACTCTCAGTCCTGAGGTTACCACACTCGTTGACTCCGTTTTACGAAGAGCATCTGATCTATCTGAGTTCCAAATTCCTCGACTTCGGGATTGCAAAGGTCCGCTATCTACCCAACAACAATATGCAGCAGAAGTCAGGGAGGATATCGATGCTCTTGCACGCCAAATCGAGGTTAGGAAGTTTGCAAGGCATTTCAGAGGCTACAAGAATTAACGGGAGCAGACATTGGATGTTGCAGTTGACGACCAGCGTCGGGAAAGGGATCGGAAAGAGCTAAGACAGATTGTTGAGGAGTTGAAAGAGAACCTGAGGCGGTGGGTCGCAATGAATAATAATATGACTTCAATCAGTGCTCAGTCTCTGGCACCATTAGATTACGCAAAGATTCAAGAAGTGCTTTGCTTGTTTCGAAAAGAAATATTGATGCGAACAGTCTCTCAAATCGAGAAGAGCTCCTTCGTTCTTCTGTTCTCCAAGAGAAACAAAGTTTGGACGAGAAGGTTGCGTGAGTCCTTTCTATGACGTAGTTGGGGTGATGCGACTGAACTCGCCCATTACAGCGAAGACGCGCTTATGAAAGCCAATAACGACGTGACAGCGGCCTTGCAAAGAACAATCGGACTCATGCAGGGTGAGCTCGAGCGTTCTGTATTGTCTACTCAACTTCTAGGTGCGCTACGAGCTGGTCCTTTGCCTCACAATAAAAGATGAACTTGTTGGTAACAGAGGCTTCGACTGCAAATCTTCGTTCCGCGTCTACGACCCACGACGTTCTGGATGGCCTTATGGTCACATCAAAGCACCTCATAACTGCTCTGGAGAAATCCGATTGGCTGTATCGCCTCCTCATCTTCGCCGCTCTCATCTTCTTCGTCCTGGTCGTGCTGTTCATTCTCAAGCAGAGACTCGTCGATCGTAGCCTTCGGATCGCGTTTTGGTGGACCCGGTTCATACCATCGTTCTCTTCGGAAGAAGATAAATTGGTCGAATCTCTGGAACGAGGAAGTGTTAGCTTGGTCACAAGCTTGACGACCTCCATCTCCACCGCAGTGTCTGCGACTTCTATTATATCTGCAACATTGACATCAGCGACCCCTGACACTTCGCATCTGGCCGAGACCAACAGGGAAACCCCAGAAGTGCTAAGTATTGATGACATTATGGATACCGCTTCGGTTCTCGGCGCTGGAGCACGGACAACTGACACAGGCTCCGAAGTCATCGTGGAGGCAGCACCTGAAGTGCACCTACATCACGACGAGTTTTAGATAACTATTCTCGATCTACTTTGTATTGGAGTTACCCAGGTGGAACAATCTCATTTATATTGGTCTTTCTGTTGACCAACGCAAAGTTTTACCTCTTTCCGCACCATAGAACGCAGATGCTTCTCACGGGCCTGGGATGCCGCGTCGTGATGCATCAACTGGTGTAATCGTGTGAAAGCCCCAAAACATTCAACCTTTTGGACCCAAGTTTGTGATAGGCCAATTGTCAGTCAGTATGTCGGGTTTGTTTTTATCAGAGCAAGGCGGTGGAGCTGGGTGGGGCAGGCTCGTTGAGAGGCGCGTCCACATGCCTTAATTTGGGGCGCAGAATGTGTTGTTTGCACGCCCATGCTGGAATGATATCAACGACAGGTGGAACGAAATATGTTGGAAAGATTGTGCACGGCACGAAAGGTTCCAATAAACATAGGGAAAACACGACTTGCACACTCTTCTCAGTCAGATTACAGCATTATGCAGCGATGGATCCCCGCCGAGGCGGAATTTGCACCCGACCACTGTTCTAGTGGATAAATTCGTAAATTCTTCCCATCTACGAACAATTCGAAATGTATTCCCACTGAACGGACTGGCCAGCAAACATCTTGATCCATTACCCCTCGGATCCCCACTCAGTCGCAATGCAGACTCTCCTCTCGCTGGTGGTGACTGTTTGTTGCCTTTTCGTTGTCCAGAGATACTTTCAGATACGCAAAATTCTCCAAACGATTCAGTGGGTACACTCTCCGTTCCGTCTCCGGGTGTTCGGACATTTGTCCGCGTGGATTCATCGGAGCCATGACTGATCGCACTCTGCCAGTTATCAGCCTTGCGATTGGACCCTTTTCAGTCGTACAGGATTGGGTGGCCGGTTCTCGCGTATTCCATTCATTTTTCCAGGCAGAGACTACCAGTGGAGAAAGTACCAAGACTTCAGTGCTCTTGGCAGTGATATCTTTGTTGCGGTAGGTTTATTTGAGTGACTATATACTCAACGCCGTCTGACCCCTATTTATCTCAACATCAGGCCGCACTCGCACCTACTGTATCCTTGAATTTTCAACTGGCCGACCCCGATGCTATCAAGGTGAATCCAACATGTGCTTGACGCGTGAGTGATTGCTTGTTTGTCTGACGGTTGGTTGTGGGAATAGGAGGTGATTGGATCCAGAGCCCGCTTCCCAAAGCCTCTCGAGCTATACAAGCCTCTTCTCTTTTTCGGAGATAATATTGTAGCTTCGGAACACAACGAGTGGAAGAGGTACAGAAAGATCTCGGCACCAGCTTTCACAGAGGTGCGCACACGATGTACATCGTTTCTTGTCCGAGCCTCATGTTGTAACCGTCTCGTCAAGCCCAATAATAAACTAGTCTGGGATGAGACTATCCGTGTCATAAATGACCTGTTCGATAATGTTTGGGGGAATCAGGACGAGATTACTGTCGACCACATTTTAGAGGTTTTCATGCCCGTACGTTGCAATCATCCATATATACCATTCGGACTTCGAAGTGACCCATCTTTCCCAGGCTACCCTCTTTATTCTCTCCGCGGCGGCTTTTGGACGTCATATTGCTTGGAACGATGAGGTCTTGCCTCCTTCAGGTCACCAGATGACTTTCAAGGTACGTAAAGAGTTCCCTGAGATTGGTATCAAACCATTGAAATAACTGTATTGCAGGGAGCCCTGTACATTGTCTCACACGACTACCTGTTCAAAATGATTCTGCCCAACTGGGCGATGGTGCTTACTCAACGCTTGAAGAAGCTGAATGTTGCATTCGACGAGCTTGAGGTACTTTGCGTCCGTTTATCTCGGATTACCCTCTGATGCCAATCTACCAGCGATATATGGTCGAAATGATCCGTGACCGGAAGAACCGAACCGCGGATGACATCGAGCCAAGATATGACCTTCTCAATGGTTTGTTGGATGCGTGTGAAGATGATCTAGGTGGCGACAGCAAACTCACGGAACGTGAGCTTATGGGTATGTGGCCGCTTTGTTCTCGTGATCCTGGCTCCAACGTATATCTCAACATGATCAGGGAATATCTTCGTTTTTTTGTTGGCTGGTGAGTTGCACCTATTCTTCGACTCCAGAAACTCGTTATCTTATCACTGTTTGCAGGTCATGAGGTAAAGGGGCACCGTCACTTGAGTTATGGCGATAGCTAATTAGAACATGAATCTCAAAGACTACAGCACATACGCTCTGTTTCGCGTTTGCCTTGCTTGCTTTGTACCCTAAAGAACAGGAAAAACTTTACGAGGAGATCAAAACTGTTCTTCCTGATGGGAGACTACCGGTATGCAAGGGTCCTACTATGATCGAAAGCCGCACCATTCAGACTTCATCCTCTTCAGACCTACGAAGACGCCAATTCTCTAGTTTTCACAAACGCGTCCGTTTCTTCATAGCTTAATCAAGGATATGCTTCTGACGCGTCATTACAGAATTCTAAATGAAGCTCTCCGAATGTTCCCACCTGTGCGCTTTTCTGCATTTTCGGATCATGATGCCCCCTTGACTTCTGCCGAATACTCAATTAGGTCAACGGGATACCTAAATTTTCTGCCGAGGATACAGTCCTACCAATGACGAACTCGTCTGGAGAGAAGGTATTTGTTCCCGTTCCGAAGGGGTCCAACATCACCCTGCACACACCCGGCCTGCACTATAATCGTAGGCTAAAAGGATTCGATGCACTTTGAGATACTAATATCGAAATGCGTCTACTCATAGCAAAGTATTGGCCCGACCCGCACACGTTCAACCCATCAAGGTTCCTCGGTGATTGGCCACGAGACGCGTTTTTGCCATTCAGTGGAGGTGTCAGGTCGTGTTTGGGACGCAGGTAACGCAGTACGATCCCTCTCTCAGCTTGAATCTTGTTGAAATACGGGTTGGTTCGTCTGATTGCCCAGGTTCGCAGAGCTCGAGAGTATTGTCGCTCTCACCATGTTCTTCTCGAAATACAGAGTTGAGATCAAGGAAGAACCGCAATTTGCTGGTGAGACTTTTGAGCAGAAGAAAGAGAGGGTATTGGATACTATGCCAAGGCTGACCATAACGTATGTGTTGTTTCGTCGATTACATCGCCGAGGTGAACTGACACAACCATTTGAAGGCCTGTAAGGATTCCGTTGGTCTTCAAGAGAAGGTGAATGGGGAGTCTTGTAGAAGGGGGTTCTCCCCCTTGTGATCTTGGTTGCATCCAGGCATTGGGGACACCGTTTGGTGCCAACTCGGGACGGTTTCTCCTGGCTGTCACTTGCTATCTGACGAATGGGCCAAATCGAAACTTGAATGGCACATTGCCATAGTAGGGTTTATCATTGCGACATCAAAGAGTCGGTTTTTACACTTCGCACAAGCGTTTTAAATACACAGTAGTACAGTAGTATTTCTGATAGACTGCCATGTTATATGGCTCCAGGTCGTCGGCATTGCCTGCCGTCCCACAACGCGCTGGGAAAGCGCCCGGCACAAAAATTAAGCGCTGCGACCACACACCCTTTTGGTATGCCCGGGCCCGAGGCCGTTGAGATCCCGGTCTTTCAAGTTGTCTTTCACCCTTTCCATGCCTCCAATCCCGGGCACTCTCAGTTCTGAGGTCAACACCCTTTTTGACTCTTTTCTATGAATACCATCTGATCTATCCGAGTCCCAGATTCCTCGATTCCGAGATTGCAAAGGCCTGCTTCCTACGACCCAGCAGCCATAACTGAGAGCAGACATTGCATGTTGCAGTTGATGACCAGTGTCGAGAAAGGGGCCGTGAAGAGCTGAGAGAGGTTGTTAATGAATTGAAAGAGATCCTGAGGCAGTGAGTCGGATCCTTTTGATAGTATGGCTCCAATTATGACTTTGCCTTTGAAGTCATCAAGCTCGAGAGGTGCTTTGCTCGTTTCGAAGAGAGACATTGTTGCAAGCAGCCTATCGAACCGAGAGGAGCTCCTTCATTCCTCTGCTCTTTACGAGACGCAAAATTTGGACGAAAAGATTGCGTGAGTTCTCTCTATGAAGTAGTCTGGGTGATGCGATTGAACTCGCCAACTACAGCCTGCCGGTGAGAGGAGACTTACTTGTGAAAGCCAACGAACTTGAACGACGTGGCAGCGCCCTTTCAGAGAACAACTGGACTCGTGTGGGGTGAGCTCTGGCGTTCTGTATTGTCTACTCTTCTAGGTGCACTACCAGCCAGTCCTCCGCCTTGCATATATTAACCGGTTGGTAAATAGAGGCTTCGACATCGTTCGGCGTCTACGACACACGACGTTCTGGCCTTTTGGTCACCTCCTCGTAACTGCTCTAGAGACACCGGACTCGCTGGATAGGCTTTCCATCTTCTCCGCTCTCATCTTATTCATTCGAGTCGTGCTGTTCACACTCAAACAGAGATTCGTCGATCGTAGCCTTCTGTTCGCGATTTGAGTTCATACCATCGTTTTCCTCGGAAGAAGATTAACTGGTTGAATCTCTGGAACGAGGGAGTGCTAGCTTGGTCACAATCCTGATGATCTCTATTTTCAGGCAGTTTCTGCAACCTCTATAACATCTGACTTTAGCCACCCCTGGCACCACGTCTTTGGCTGCAGCGAAGCACCCACGGTAGAGTCAAGTATTGATGATATTCTGGATACCGCTGCGATTCTCGACGCCGGGGAACGGACGACAGACTCAGGCTCCGAAGTAATCGCGGAGGCAGCACCTGAAACGCACCTACATCACAACGCGTTTAGATAAATGTGCTCAATCTATTTTGTATCGGAGTTACCCAGGTGGAACAATCTCATTTTTATTGGCCCTGCTGTTGACCAAAGCAAGTTTTTCCTTTTCCTGCACCTTAGAAGGAAGACGCTTCTCACAGGTCTGTGATACCGCGTCGTGATCAAACAAGTGGCGTATTCGTGCAAGAGCCCCAAAACATTCGACTTCTTATACCCAAGCTTGAGACAGGCCAACAGTCGGTCAATTTTCCCACACTGTGTCGATAAGAGCAAGGCCGTAATAGAAGGCGCGTCCATCTATCCTTACCTGGGATGTAGAATGCTTTTGTCGTACGCCCCCACTGGAATTTGCATCAACGAGGGTGCGATATAATACAATTGTGAGCGTCATGAGAAAGGGAACAATGGGGATGATACGATTCACTCACGACCGGCGCAACCCCATCGTTCTAGTAGGCAAATTCTTCCAGTCTACAAAACTAACCAAATGTGTTCCCACTGAACGGACTGGCCAGCAAATACTCCTTGATCCATTATCTCTTGGAGCCCATTCAATCATAATGCCGACTCTCCTCCCTCTGGTGGCGACTCTTTGTTGCCTTTTCATTCTTCAGAGGTGCTTTCAAATCCGCAAGATTCTCCGAACAATTCAGTATGTGTCCTCTTCATTCAATGTCCTAGTGTTCGGATATTGTTACGTATGGATTCAAAGCAGCCGTATCTGATCGTACCCCCTAGTTATCAGCCTTGCGATTGGACCTTTTTCAGTCTTTCAGGGTTGGGTGGTCGCTTCCCGCGTATTCCCTTCATCTTACCAGGCCGACATTACAACTGGAGAAAGCACCAAGACTTCAAAGCTCTTGGCAGTGATATCTTCGTTGCGGTATGTTTCGCTATCTGCTTATTTACGCAACGTCATCCCGATTGATTTTATCTTCAGGCTGCACTCGCGCCCACTGTCTCCTTAAATTACCAGTTGGCCGACCCTGATGCTATCAAGGTGAGTTTACAGACGCTTTACACGTGAAAAACTGCGCTCCTTTCTGACGATCCGTTGTGGGAATAGGAGGTGATTGGGTCTCGAGTTCGCTTCCCAAAGCCTATCGAGCTATATAAGCCTATTCTCTTTTTCGGAGATAACGTTGTAGCTTCGGAGCACGATCAATGGAAGAGACACAGAAAAATTTCTGCACCGGCTTTCACAGAAGTACGCCCAAGTCGTTTCTTGTATCAGTCGCATGTTGTGATCGTCGTGTCAAGCCTAACAACAAGCTAGTGTGGCATGAGACCATCCATGTCATCAATGACCTGTTCGACAATGTTTGGGGGAATCGAGATGAAATCGCTGTTGACCACATTCGAGAAGTCTTCATGCCCGTACGTTACAGCCTGAGGAACCCACATGTGCTGTCCCGGACTCCGAACTGACTGCGCCCCAGACTACCCTCTTTGTTATCTCCGCGGCCGCTTTTGGACGTCGTATTACTTGGAACGATGAGGTCTTGCCTCCTCCAGGATCACCAAATGACCTTCAAGGTACGCACAGTTTCTTGGGATTATTATCAAGCATTGAATTAATTGTATCGCAGGAGGCTCTATACATAGTCTCACACGACTACCTGTATAAATTGATTCTACCCAACTGGGCGATGGGACTTACTCAACGGTTGAGGCAGTCGAATGTCGCATTTGATGAACTTGAGGTATCTTCCGCCCGTCTGTCCTGGATTACCATCTAACACCAGTCTACCAGCGATATATGGTCGAGATGATCCGTGACCGCAAGAACCAAACTTCGGATGACGTCGAGCCAAAATATGATCTTCTCAATGGTTTATTGGATGCATGCGAAGGTGATCTAAGTGGCGATAGTAAACTCACGGAACGTGAGCTCTTGGGTAAGTAAGCCCTTTGTCCTTGTGAGTATGGCTCCAACATATATTTGAACATGATTAGGCAATATCTTCGTGTTTTTGTTGGCTGGTGAGCGTGTCGTTTTCTTCTACTCGAGATTCGGTGTCTGATTACTAGTACAACCTGAAGGTAATGAGGTAGACAAGCACTATCCCTTAAATTGTGATGATGGCTCATTGGGATCACAAATCCCGAAGTCTACAGGACATACCCTTTGTTTCGCTTTTGCGTTGCTTGCGCTGTACCCTCAAGAACAGGAAAGGCTCTACGAGGAGATCATAACCATTTTCCCTGACGGGAGACTACCGGTATGCAAGCTTCCAACTATTCAAAAACACACAATTCAAACTGTGTTCCTCTTCAGACTTACGAAGATGCCAATTCTCTGGTATTCGCAAATGCGTACGTTTCTTCGTACCTTAATCATGAGAAGCCTCTGACGCACCATTATAGAATTCTGAACGAAACTCTCCGAATGTTCCCACCTGTGCGCTTCTCTGCATGCTCAAAGATGACAATGCCCGTTGACTTCAGCGGAATAATCATCTAGGTTCCTGGGATCCCTAAATATTCTGCGGAAGACACAGTGCTACCAATGACAAATTCATTTGGAGAGAAAGTACTCGTTCCGGTACCGAAGGGATCCAACATCATTCTGCAAACAGCCGGCCTTCATTACAATCGTAGGTTCAGACTTCTGCAGGTATTGTGGAAACCTGATGTCGAAATCCGTCAACTCACAGCAAAGTATTGGCCCGATCCGCACACGTTCAAACCATCCAGGTTCCTCGGAAATTGGCCACGAGATGCATTTTTGCCATTCAGTGGAGGAGTCAGGTCATGCTTGGGGCGCAGGTAACGTAGTATAGTCTCCTCTCAGCTTGAGTCTTGTGTTGTAATACCGGATGCTCATCTGATTGTCTAGGTTTGCGGAGCTCGAGAGTATTGTCACTCTCACTATGTTCATTTCAAAATATAGAGTCGGAATAAAGGATGAACCGCAGTTTGCTGGTGAAACATTTGAGCAGAAGAAAGAGAGGGTATTGGATACCATCCCAAGGTTGACCTTAACGTATGTTGTATTTTGTTGATCACACCGCCGACGTGAACTGACATGACCGCCTGAAGGCCTGTGAGGATACCATTGGTTTTCAAGAGAAGATGAATATCAAGTTTCGTATGGAGGAACATCCCCTTATCATTTTGTTATCAGGCATGAGGGCTATCGTTTGATGACATTGGAGGTTTTTTCGAGAATTCACTCTATCAAATCACGCAAATCGATACAATGGCAAGGTCTTTGATCGTGACATCTCAGGCCATTTATTATGGAAATAGTTGGAAATCTGACAATCTTAACAGAACTAGACTATGTACACAATTACTTCGATCTCATAGTCTCCCCGTGCATTGTGCATAGAGAATTCCTGGAACGCAATCCTGTAGCCGTTACCGAGATAAATCAGATCTTGACCTGCGCACAGAGGCCACGCTCAGCCTGCTATGACTGTCCGTCCATCATGATACTTTCCCGACCCGAGGCTAATTCACAAAATAGTCCGGCACGGCGCCCGAAGTAAATATTGGTACTGCGGTTCCTTCCAATATGGCCCTCTGGTGCAGAAATTGGGGACACCCCTGCCCTTGAATAACCCAAGTCTTTGAGCAGCATGTCGACATGTGACGTCTTTGTGAAGATAGCCTAACGCTGGTCCGTGGGCTACGGCACCGTATTCAGTCCACGGTCCGCCTTTGTGCTGTCGGTAATGGGTGGAAGCGGCTGTTTGAGTCAAAAATCGTCGACCACAGACGTAACATTGGAACCTCATGGGAAAGTGTATCTCGAGATGGAGAATGCACTCTTTTTGTGTTGTGAAGAGACATTCACAGGCTGCGAAGAAGCAAGGGAGCTTCGGCGGCGCTTGGGGGTGGGGAATATTGAAGACTGGCTGACCCCCTTGTCGATTGCGATATGGTGCCCGACTGGTGTTGCCCTGAGTGATTGGGCCTGTCTCACTACCAATAGTTGTCTAGAAAAAAAATCACAATGAGCAAGATCTCCTACGCTCTCAACGAGAGTGCGAACCCTGTTACGTTGTTGCATGTTCTGGTCCCCCTGGATCTCCCCGAAGTACGGATCGGGAGCCGCGGGTCCCCGTGAAGGCTCTTGTGAACAGAAGTTCATAGCATCACTTGTTTGATCGTCCGATAAACGCTCATTCCCTGTGTGTATGGGTCCGTCAGAGGGGAGGGAAGGTCCAGACGTCTGGGGCGCCTTGTCCAAAGCCTTGAGCGGAAGACCCGATGGTAACAGCTCTGGGGCTTCTTTCAGATCCGCCGTTTGTGAGCCAGAAGGTTTCGTATCAGTGGTTGTTATCAAAGGATCACCGCGCTTTGCTTCTTGGGATGATAGATGCTCGGATTGGCCAAGAGCTTCAAGAGTGTTCTTTTGATGCAGTGGAGGAGTAGGTGGTGGCCATTGATACACTGTCCTCAGACCTGGAGTCACAGGAGTTGTCTGATCAGTAGGCGCCATTCCACCAATGGATCCTATCGGGGGGTCGAAGGAAGGGTTCCTCTCCTGGGGTGGAAAATGCTCGGACGAGCGGATTGCCTCATGATTCATCTCCGGATGCCAGTGAGTCGGAGGCGGTGGCCGCTGGTATACTGGCCTCTGAGCCGCAGTATGAGTCTGCTGGACACGAGTCTGTGGCTCACCCTTACAGAGAAATGTAGATGTCAGTCGTCAACAGCTATCAACATGTAGGATAGCCTGCTCACATTCAAGTTGGCGAATGTTGGGTATAGTGGTATCACCATATGCGGATACCAGCTCATGGCTGAGGGGATGGGCAGAGATATTGGAGGGATCACTGATAGCAGGCTCTTTTTCACGTCTGGTTACTTATATCCATCGACGACCAGTCTAGCCACAGTGCCATTTTCAAGAATCCAAATAACTGGGTCGAAGTAACAATTCTTGGAATTCAATGGTATGAAATTTTGGAATCGAGCTTGGGCTAATTGGTGTGTCGACCGGTAATCTCTGCTGAGGTATCAGGCACTCACACAATAAGGTGTATTGCTAACAACGTTGATTGAACTTAGATAGGAGAACAATGGTAACAATGTTAGCAACCCGTTGATTCGAAGAATTGACCCTGAATCGTACTCTTTGGGTGGTCTTCGTTCATATCAAACACGAACGTATTGGGGTCCATTAGGTTCGTAAATGTTGGTGTTTGTCCTTTGTTCTTGGACTTTCAAGTTTCGGTCTTGGGTCAGCGTCATGGTCCGAGTCGAGTGACAGGCGCCCGAAAGCGCCTAATTTCCATTGTCGAACATACCCGAGGAATGTCGTGACTCAAAATTTGCTTTTTTTGCGCATCAGGTACAGTACACCGTATCAATATCGACAAGATCAATCACTCACATTTCCGAGCAGTACAGCTATTGGACAGATGACGTACGACTTCCCTCACGTCCATCGCGATATTCCGTCCTCATCTATCACTCATTCTCGGTCTCATTCGATCGTCGTCGAATACCTGAGGTTTATTAGCGCCTCATCTCTTTTACGAGCCTCATGACTCAACACCCAGTTGGGTACTAAGTCGAACCAAGTAGACTTCCAACTTTCAGAGCCGAGGTTTTCCGAGCGACAATTTCAGAGATGGGATCCATCTAGCGACTGGAGGTGGGATTGAGGGCTTTGCCGAGGGCCAGTGTGATGAGGCATCGAGTGCAGGAGTCCGGTGGAGGTCAATGGCGAGTGATGTGCCAGTGAGTCGCAATAAATAACCATATAGTGGCGACTGGTGCTCAGTATATCACTCTATTATATCACGTCAAGACCAAGAGTTTACTAAATCGATCAGAGCTCCTTGTCTCCGTGCTCTTCAAGAAAAGCAAATCTCGAACGAGCAGGTTGCGTGAGCCCTTTCTATCACGTATATACCCTGAGGATTGTGACTAAATTTGGCTATTACATGGACGTGACAGTGACATTGCCAATAACAATCAGGCTTGTGCTGGGTGAGCTCCAGGGTTCCGCGTTGCCTACTCAACTTCAACTTGAAACAAGGGAGTGTCGGCTTCAAGTTCGTCACAAGTCTGACGTTTATTCCACCACGGTTTCTGCAGCTACCATGATATCTTCAACATACCCTTGACATCAAGTTTCTGATCGAGACCAGTCAAGAACCAACAGAAATGCTGCATATCGACGAAAAATTCCGATATTCTGAGTACCCCGCTTCGGTACACGAACAGACAATTGGCGCAGACCCTGAAGCAATCGTGGAGGCACCACCTGAAACGCGCCTACTTCACGACAAGTTCTAGATAACTGTCATAGGACTCCTTTATGCCGGAGTTGCCCAGGTGGAACAATATCATTTATATTGACCTTTCTGTTGACCAACGCAAGCTCACCTTTCCCGTACCATGGAATGCAGATGTTTCTCACGGGCCTGGGTTCCCGTGTCGTGGCTCATCAACTGGTGTAAACGTGTGAAAGCCCCAAAACATTCAACTTCCTAGACCCAAGTTTGAGATAAGCCAATGGTTAGTCAATTTGCCAGTTTTGTGTTGATAGGAGCAAGGCGGCAGTGCCGTGTGGAGCACGTTCATTGAGGCGCGTCCATCTGTCCTAACTCGGGATGCAGACTACCTTGATTGCTCACTACCACTTGAATTCACATCAACTAAGGGTGAAGTCGAATATGTTGTAATGATTAGTGCGTCACGGAAGTTCCAAAAACTAAGAGAAAAATTCGATCCCACACACTTCGCAGTCGGATTACAACATGATGTAGTGATGTATCCCGCCGATGCGGAATTTGCGCGCGACCACCGTTTTAGTCGGCAAATTCTTCCCATCTTCGAAACAAATAAATTGCTTTCCAGCTGAACAGACCGGCCAGCAAACACCTCTTGGACTCACTCAAATACTATGCAGACTCTCCTCTCTCTTGCGGCGACTGTGTGTTGCCTTTTCATTGTTCAGCGGTACTTTCAAATCCGCAGGATTCTCCAAACTATTCAGTGGGTTCACTCTCCATTCCACCTCCAATCCTGAATTGTTACTCGTGGAGCCAGCGCAGTCTTGACTGATCGCATCCTCCTAGTTATCAGCCCTGCAATTGGACCCTTTTCGGTCTTTCAAGATTAGGTAGCCGCTTCCCGCGTATCACTTTCATCTCTCCGGGTCGGCATTACCAGTGGAGAAAGTACCAAGACTTCAGTGCTCTTGGTAGTAATATCTTCGTTATGGTCAGTTTAGCTTCGTGATTATTTATCCGACGCCGTCCCTTGTATATGACCCCCGTGCATTTTATCGCCAGAGTGCAATTGTGCCCACTGTATCCTTGAATTTTCAGGTGGCCGACCCTAATGCTATCAAGGTGAGTCCACAAGTTCTGGACGCGAGAGTAATTGCGTGTTTGGCTTACGACTGGTTGTGGGAATAGGATGTGATTGGATCCAGAGCCCGCTTTCCAAAGCCTGTCGAGCTATATAAGCCTCTTCTCTTCTTCGGAGATAATATTGTAGCTTCGGAACATGATGAGTGGAAAAGATATAGAAAGATATCCGCACCGGCTTTCACAGAGGTACGTACGCGTCATTTCTTGCATCAGCCTCACGCATTAATCACCGTGTCAAGCCCAATAACAAACTGGTCTGGGATGAGACAATCCTTGTCATCAATGACCTTTTCGAAAATGTTTGGGGCAACCAGGATGAGATCGTTGTTGACCACATTTTAGAGGTTCTCATGCCTGTACGTTTTAGTAATCCTCATTGACATTCTGCACTCCGAAGTGACTCAAGTTCCCCAGGCTACCCTCTTTATTATCTCCGCAGCAGAATTTGGACGTCGTCTTTCTTGGAATGACGAGGTCTTGCCTCCTCCAGGTCACCAGATGACCTTCAAGGTATGCGGAGTGTTTCCTGAAATCGGTGTCAAAACGTGAAATAACTGTATTGCAGGGGGCTCTCTATCTTGTCTCACATGACTACCTATTCAAGTTGATTCTGCCCAACTGGGCGATGGGGCTTACTCAACGCCTGAGAAACGTAAATCTTGCGTTTGATGAACTTGAGGTATGTTGTCTCTACCGTCCGAGATATACCGTCTGACGTCGGCCTACTAGCGGTATATGGTGGAGATGATCCATGACCGGAAGAACCGATCCCCAGACGACGTTAAGCCAAAATATGATCTTCTCAACGGTTTATTAGATGCATGCGAAGGTGATCTCAGTGGCAATAGCAAACTCACGGAGAGGGAACTTATGGGTATGTGCGCCTTTCATTTTTGCGAGCATGGCCCCGAAAGGTATTTAACATGATCAGGCAATATCTTTGTATTTTTGTTGGCTGGTGAGTGTATCATATGCTTCTACTGCAGAAGTTTGTTTTCTGATTATGGCCCGCAGGTCATGAGGTAAAGAAGCACCGTCACTTGAATTGTCGCGTTAGTTGATGGAAACACGAACCCCGAAGACCACAGCACATACTCTCTGTTTCGCGTTTGCCTTGCTTGCGTTATACCCCAAGGAACAAGAGAAGCTTTACGAAGAGATCAAAACCGTACTTCCTGACGGGAGACTTCCGGTATGCAAACGCCCAGGTCTCGAAGGCCACACTATTCAGATATTGATCCTCTTCAGACCTATGAAGATGCAAATTCTCTGATATTCACAAACGCGTATTTTATTCAAAACTTAATCGAGGATACATCTCTGACCCATGATTACAGAACTCTAAATGAAACTCTTCGGATGTTCCCATCGGTGCGCCTTTCTGAATACTCAGATCGTGATCCCCTTTGACTTCTGCCGAGTAACCATTTAGATCACTGGAATTCCTAAATATTCTGCCGAAGACACAGTTCTACCAATGACTACTCCATCTGGGGAAAAGGTGTTTGTTCCGGTACCAAAGGGTTCCAACATCACTTTGCATACCCCTGGCCTCCACTACAATCGTGAGCTAAAGTCGATCTGTTTTGAAAACCAATGTTGAAATATGCCGACTCATAGCAAAATATTGGCCCGATCCCCACACGTTCAACCCATCCAGGTTTCTTGGTGATTGGCCACGAGACGCGTTTTTGCCATTCAGTGGAGGTGTCAGGTCGTGTTTGGGACGCAGGTAACGTAGCATTATCTCGCCTCAGCTTGAATCCTGCGTGCCGACATACGGTTACTTCATCTGATTATCCAGGTTTGCAGAGCTCGAGAGTATTGTCGCTCTCGTCATGTTCTTCTCAAAATATAACGTTGAAATCAAGGAAGAACCGCAATTTGCTGGTGAGACGTTTGAAGAGAAGAAAGAGAGGGTCTTGAGTACAATCCCAAGGTTGACCTTAACGTATGTTTCATTCTCTGATCACGTCACTGACGTAGACTGACATGACCGCCTGAAGGCCTGTGAGGATTCCGTTGGTTTTCAAGAGAAGATGAGTGCCGAGTCTTGTAGGGAGGGCCGTCTCCTGTAATTTTGGTTGCGTGAGTCGTGGGAGCTATCGTTTGGTGACGCGGGACGTGTTTTCGAGTATCACCTCCTGTCTAGAGATGACTGTATATAGGCATAGCAAGGCTATCATTGCGACATCATGTAAACGATTGGAAATCTGACAAATTTATAGAGCTAGACTTTGCATACATCGATTGTTGTTATTTCACCGTGTCCCCGTGCACGACTCATAGTGTATTCCTGTACCACAATCCCCTGATTGTCGACGAATCAGATCTTTACCTCGCCAGAAGTCAACCTCAGCCTGCTATGACTTCTGTCCATCGTGAAACTTTTCTGACGTAAGGCTAGTCAAGAAAATCGTCCGGAACGGGTGTCCGAAGTTGATTTTGGTACTGCGGTTCCTTCCAATATGGCCCTCTGGTGCAGAAATTCAAGACACCTCCGACCTTCACTAACTCAAGTGCTCCTGCAGCTCTTTGGCATGTGACGTCATCGGGAATATAACATAACATGGACCCGTATGCTGCGGCACCGTAGTCGGTTCGAGGACCACCTGCATACTGTCGGAAATGGGCGGTAGTGGCCGGTTCAGTGAAAAATCGTCTACCACAGACGAAACATTGAAACCGCTTGGGGAAATGTGTCTCGAGATGGAGAATGCATTGTGCCCGTGTTGTGAAGAGTAAGTCGCATCCCCCGAAGAAGCAAGGCAACTGATACGACGCTTGGGGCTGTGGAATATTGAAGGCTGAATGACTCCCTTGTTGATTGGAGACCGGTGCTCGACTGGTGATGGTCTCGGTGATTGGGCCTGTCCCATGACCGGTGACTGTCTAGAAACGTATTACGATAAGCAAGATCTCCTTCGCTCGAAATAAGAGTGCGAACCCAGCCATGTTGATGCGTATTTCGAGCCGTCTGCATCTCCCTGAAGTACGGATTGGGCGCCGAAGATCTCCATGAAGGTCCTTGTGAGTCCACATCCATGGAATCAGTTTTTTGAGCGCCAGATAAACACTCGGTCACCGTGTGTATGGATCCGTGATCTGGGAGGGAAGGTCCTGAAGTCTGGGGTACTTTGCCCAAAGCCTTGAGCGGAACACCCAATGATAACAACTCCGGGTTTCCTTCCAGATCCGTCGTGCGTGAGCCAGAAGGTTTTGCACCAGTGGAAATCATCGAAGGATCGTCTCTCTTGGCATCTTGACATGAAAGATGCTCGGATTGGCCAAGAGCTTCGAGAGTGCTCTTCGGACGCAGTGAAGGAGAAGGTGGTGGCCATTGATACACTCTCCTTGGAACCGGACCCACAAGAGTCGTCTGATCGATAGAAGACCTCCCACCGGTGTATATTGTCGAGGGACTGGAAGAATCCGTCTCTTGGAGCGGGAAATGCTCGGACGGGCGAGTTGCTTCAAGATTCCTCTCTTGATGCCATTGAGTCGGAGGCGGTGGCAGCAGTTGATCCACTTGCCTTTGAGCCACAGCGTCCGCCTGATCGACATGCATCTGCCCTCGATCCTTGTGGTGAGATGTAAATGTCAGTCATCAATGACCGTCAATACGTAGTATGACCTACTCACATCGGGGTACGCTGGGTATAGAGGTAGAAACATATACGGATACCAACTCATAGCTGAGGGGATTCAGTGACGACGGTCTGTGCAGAGATATTGGAGGGACCACTGGTAGCAGGCTCCTGTTCACGTCTGATTATATCTCTTGGCGACCAGTTTAGCCATAGCGCCACTGTTAAAAATCCAAATAGCTGGACGGACATAGCAAGGTTTGGATGACGACGGTATGAAATCCGGGAATCGAGCTCGGTCTAAAAGCTGATGCTAGGAGTGCGTCGTCCTGTTAGCACCGTGAGATGATACTCTAGAGGCACTTACACAATAAGATATTAGAACCAGTATCATCACGACGCTGATTGGACTCGAGCGAGTACCATATCGGGTGATCATCCATTGTCACCATTGTTCCTCTGCCGCAGGGGAACAATGGTAACAATGGTTGATCACCCGATATGGTACTCGAAATGGGTAAGAAAAAAGCAAGTGGTTCCTGAACCTTTGAAATGCAATATTTGCATGGTCTTTGTTCTGACCATACACGATATCGGAATCCATAGGCCGTGACCGTTGTTCATGGACTTCTCAAATTTCGGTAGTTTTGGGTCAACCTCGCCATTGTGACAAGCGCCCCAAAGCGGGAAAATCCGTAAGGCGCCTAATTTCCTTTGTTAAGAAATACGCGAGGGCAATGTCGTGCCAGTGAATATTTGCTCCTGAAGCTCAGCCACGGACCCAGAAACCGATTGCAACATTATGACATCCCCTGTGCGTCGAATCAAATTGTCTAAGTTCCCAGATAAGCTGCTCTTGCCACTCAGTGTCGCACCTTTCCGCTTGCGTCTATTCTCTCCTCTTTCGATATCCTGGGTAGCAGCAAAATGACGTAGAGATGGAAGAAAGACCAGCTCAAATCTGAGTTGGTAGAGGCCGGGTGACCGCAGTCCTCATACGTCAGGTGTAGAAGTTGCGCAATTCGTTGGGAAACTGTGAACACGACACGACGATACCAACGTCGCCCTAAAGGGATCGCTCGGGGATGGGACTAGCGATGTAAAGTCACAAGGATTTTGAATGTCAGTACATCGCATGAATATCAACATGAAAACTCACTTACGTTTCTTCGAGCGGTCAGTGCTTGCACAGCCTGAGAGGATGTATGACTTTCCAACGATGTCCTAGGCTATATTTAACAATTCCAACGCCTCTTCTGACACTCAGACACTGCTCGTACTCGACCGTCGTTCGCTACCTTTGGTCTCCCAGCACTTCATCTCTCCTACGAGCACCAAGACTCAACACCCAGTAGGGTTCTACGTGGAACAAAGGGGCTTCCATCGTTCAAAGTGAGGGTTTCCGAGCGACAATGCGAGAGGAGATTGAATCTACAAGCAATCGGAGGTGACCAGACTCGAGGGCTTCCCCAAGGACCAGAATGGTGAAGCGCAGAAGACTGAGGAAGGGGCCGAGTGAAGGAGTTCGGCGGTGAGTAGTCTGCCAGTTATTACAATTGTGCAGATCGTAGCTTCACGCGACCCTGATCACCATGTTCTTAAGGTACGTGAGAGCGGAGACTATCCAACCATCGCTTGAATCGACTAGAGTTACTGACGTTCTGGTCATTGCAGATATTGACATGAGATGGGTTTCCAGAAGTGAAGATATGCACAGATCAATCAGTTATGATTTCGCTATCGAGGATTTCAAGCGAATTATGAAGGCATCCCGCTCTGATGTTCCCATCCATTGTCAAGAGCCCTTGTTGGGAAACACATTGTCGTGGTTGGCGTCTGCTGTGTCTATGCACATTGCCTAGTGTGGGACAAGAGAGGAAGAAGACATTCTCTTTCTACCCTTAGGAAAGGTCCTATCATTGTTGTGGCTTCCTTGGCAGATGGTACATATATTCCATCCTGCCGATTGAATTGTACTTATATATCGCCAAACAGCGGGACCCTTACTAGACAGACAAGCAGCGCTGAAATGGAAGTCATTTTCTCGCGAGGAACTCAGGTATATAATACCGCGCGTTTGGTGGAGTCATACGGTTCTTCGACGCCATTCCCTCTTGTTGTCCACTATGGTACTACAGATGACTCCCGATTCTTTGCTCATCTCTGGGATCATAATCGCCATCTTGGCTCTCTTTCGGCGTATCCATCAGCGGTGTATCACTAGGGTCCATCCACCGGGACCAACCGGATTGCCCTTTCTCGGGAACATGTTCGATATCCCTTATCAGCAAGCCTGGGATGTGTACCGACAGTGGAGCAGACAGTATGGTAAGAATGGTGTTCTGTCAGGCTGCGACTACGTGCCACGATATAATACTGCATCGATGTCCTTTTAGGGTCAGATATTATCCGAGTCCGCGCTCCGGGGAAGAACATCGTAGTTTTGAACTCGCTCGAGGCCGTTACAGATCTGTTCGAGAAGAAATCGTCCATTTACAGTGACAGGTATGCCACACTTATGGAATCTATAGCAGCTCGCCAATCATGTTTGCAGGTTTCATTCGACGCTCCTGCATGACTTGTGAGCGCCTCCGTTTCGCTTTCATTTCTCACAGGCTTTTCTCAATTACAAGGATACTAGAGTCGGCTTTCGTTGGGCAGTCTCACTGACTGGTTACGGGAAGCGCTTCAAAGACAGCAGACGGGTCTTGCACAAGGAATTCAACGAGGGAACGGTCAAGCGTTACCGAGATGTTGAGGCTCGCTCTACTCACCGCTTACTTTTTGATCTTCTCCGTGATCCGAGAGGTTATGAGACTCACATCCAAGGGTCAGCCCGTCTATTAAACTTTGTTAAAGCCTTTCTGAGAAATTTTCTTTCAAAGGTTCGCAGCTAGGGTCATCATGAAGGTCACATACGATATCGATCTGAAGGCAAACAACGATCCTTTCGTTTCCATTGCTGAGGAAGCTACAGATGCCTTCTCTATAGCGACAGCAAGCATGTTCCTCGTCGACTTGATACCAATGCGTGAGTTTTGAATCCACCAGCGAAGCGTGCTTCTGTTCAACAGAGTATAGTCAGGTTCATTCCTGAGTGGGTACCAGGTGCCGGATTTCAACGGCAGGCACGATTGTGGAGACATGCAGCCTCCCTCTTACTCAATGAACCCTGGGAAAGTGTCAAGTCGCGCATGGTAAGCGAGATGCACGTTGTCGATAATCAGCAGTTATCGAACTTCTTTTAAAGGCGAAGGGAGAATCCTTCGAGTGTGTGACAACCCGCTTATTGGAAGGAGTCGAGCAAACCGATGAAGGAGATGAACCCTATATGCAATCTATCATCGCAGGAGCAATGGGTACGATGTATGGAGGTATGTGCCTCATCTCGCTCCTGTATCAAGTGATCTGACATTTCACAAGCTGCGACACACACGGTGGGCGATACAATATGTATTCGAGGGTGCTTTCCTGATAAACTGGTACTTTATAGACTATCTCAACTTTGACGTCATTTTTCCTCGCGATGGTGCTATATCCGGAGGTCCAACAGAAAGCACAGGTTGAGCTAACCCAGGTTTTGGGCAACAAGCAGCTCCCCACATTTTCCGATATGGATAACCTCCCTTACGTTGGTGCTTTAGTTTCTGAATGCATGAGATGGCCGCCCATCATTCCGCTTGGTTTGTTCATTCGCTTCTTGTTCACTTAATTCCGATGATACGATGATACTCTCATTCAGCTGTTCCCCATCGCGTAATGGAAGATGACGTCTACAAGGGGTATTACATTCCCAAGGGCACAATTGTGATGGGTAACACCCAGTAAGTAGTTCGATCTTTTCCGAGCTGGCTACGCTGATCGGTACAGATCCATCCTGCACAATGAGGAAATCTATCCCGAACCAACTCGATTCTACCCAGAAAGGTATCTCTCTGACGGAGAGCGAGACCCAAGCGTCCGTGATCCAGCATCGATTCTATTTGGATTTGGACGAAGAGTATGCCCGGGTCGGTTCATGGCAAAAGATATTATATGGATAACCATCGCTTCAATCTTACATGTGTACGACATCCACAAAGAGAGGGACGTGAATGGTTATGAGATAACACCGGAGATATCCTTTGGACCTGGAGCTGTAACGTGCGTGCTTTTCGTTTCTAGATCATCGGACGCACCTCATGGGCAGAGATTAATGACCAGCCACCCAATGCCCTTCAAATGCACAATCAAAGCACGTTCGAAAGCTCACGAAGACTTGGTCAGGAGAACCCAAGAACAATGATAGGTAAGGCCAACCCTGAGAACCCAGCGAAACAGGGATACAGTGTTATGAAAGACGTAGAAACCGCTCCGAAAGATTTCGGAAGAGACAATGATTGCAATTGCTATGTTGGGTTTCAGTTGGGAAATTCTTGATCCTTACTTTTCTTGCTATATTTGTGCGCTTTTCTTGGTATCGCACCATCAACGATCTTCATGGCAGACCCTAGAGTGTGTCAGCATCGATCCTCATGTATCTACTCTTGCAACAGTGATCGCTACATATGTATGACATTCTTGGATTGTTTCATTTCTGGAATGTCTTATAGACAGACATTCATTTAATCGACACTCTCAGGAGAAGTGCGGTTCCTCTTTGTCCGTCGCTCGAAATGGGCACTGAATCTCAACTTCTGTACATGTTGCTCCTCCAATTCATATTGGCACACCTCGTGTCGTATGGAAGCTTTCGCCACTGATCATGGAGGCCTCATTCATTGTACTCACGGAAATCCACGCCATGCTATTGGAACATAGCTTTCCTTCAATATGGCTTCCTCTCGATAAAGGCCCCCGCTCTATCCCTCAAGGTCTCCTGGGTATCTAACACCCTTGTGCCGGATATCTGCACCTCTGAACCAACAACCCTCCATCCTCAACATGATCATTGGTCTGATTATTGGTGCTGTCATCGTTGGTATAGCTCGAATACTCTTTCGTCATATCCATGACCGTGTCCCTCCGAGTCCTACAATCGCTCGTCTCCACCCTCCAGGCCCCAAAGGTCTGCCTTGGTTGGGGAACATATTCCAAATCCCTTACGATTCCGCATGGGAAGTGTATCGAGAATGGGGCAAGCAATTTGGTGAGATTCGTGTATTTACATTTTGGCTCTACATGGCTTATGGATCCACCAACACTTAGAATCTGATATCATTCGAGTTCGAGCCCCAGGAATGAATATCGTTATTCTTAACTCTGTCGCAGCAATAACAGATCTCTTTGAAAAGAAATCTGCTATTTATAGCGATAGGTATGTTCGACCGTATCGCAATGCAATAGTCGTTTACTATTCCGCCGCTCTAGACCATACTCGACATTGCTACATGAACTGTGAGTGTCGTGTGTCGTTTTGGACTCTTCACCTGTGCTTACCCTTCATGAGTAGAGTCGGATTTGGTTGGGCACTGGCCGCATCTGGTTATGGGGAACGCTTGAGGGATCTCAGAAAAGTCTTACACCAAGAGTTCAATGCGGACGCGGTCAAACGCTATCGAGTTATTGAGACCCAATTCTGTTATCAGTTACTTAATGATATCTTCCATGAACCAGATAGATTCTCGTACCACATACGAAGGTGAGTAAACTTAGTTGATGCAGTCAGACTCCATTGCAAATGTTCTTCAGCCTTTTTTCAAGGATGATAATGAAGGCCATCTACGACATCGACCTGAAGGCTCACGATGATCCCTATGTTTCCATTGCAGAAGAAGCCGTGGAAGCCATGTCTACCGCGGCGAGTGCGGGCGTATTCCTTGTCGATATACTACCTTTCTGTGAGTCGTCCTTCTGTGATACATTCGGGGAATAGTTGAGAAGACATGTCGTAGTAAAGATGCTTCCAGAGTGGTTCCCAGGCGCCGGATTCCAGAGAGAGGCGAAGAGATGGAAGTATGCCGCTGCCCAAATGCTCAACAGGCCTTGGGAGAATGTAAAGTCGCGAATGGTAAGATCAATTGACCATGTGTACATAGATATCTCATTACCTGTCCCAGGCGCACGGCGAAGTGTTCGAATGCGCCACAACTCGACTGTTGGAAAGAGCAGATGAGGATACCAGCAAAGACCCAGATTGCACACACGCGATCATCGCGGAAGGGGTAGGCTCAATGTACGGAGGTACGTGGATGCCTTTTGTACAATTCGACAATCTGAAGTGTTTCATTAGGTGCGATAGATACGGTCGGTCATGTCACGTACATTTCGGGGCATCGCAGTAACTAGGTTTATCTACTAGGGAACATCTGTCTTGACATCATTTATCCTCGCTATGATGCTCCACCCAGAAGCACAGCAGAAGGCTCAAGCGGAGTTGGACGAGGTGGTGGGCAAGAATGAGCTCCCAACGTATTCTGATGTTGAGAAGCTACCCTATGTCGGAGCACTAGTCGCAGAATGTTTTCGTTCGCTGCCTGTCACCCCGATAGGTCTGTTTCTTGCTCTCGAAGCGCTTCGGTGGCCTTTGTCTGACAGACAGTCGATGGTATAGCTGTTCCACACCGCGTGATGGAGGATGATATCTACAAAGGTTACTTCATACCGAAAGGTTCGACTGTGATAAGCAATCTGTAGTGAGTAGCCTTCCTGGGATCCCGGACCAAGTTCTGACTCTTGCCGCACCAGCGCAATACTCCACGACGAAAAGGTATATCCAAACCCAGAGAAATTTGACCCAGAAAGATATCTCAAAGACGGAAAATGGAATCCCGCTGTCCAAGACGCCACCTCCATCGTCTTCGGTTTGGGAAGGAGGATATGTCCAGGTCGATTCATGGCGAAAGACGTTCTATGGATGAGCATCGCTCTAATCCTCTCCGTTTTTCGAATCAGCAAAGCGATGGACGACGATGGAAACGAGATAACACCCGAACAGTCATTCCTCCCTGGGTTGATAGTGTAAGTTTCAATTATCCCGACGATTGCAGAGACTGAATACCAGAGGGGACGAGCAGATTGCCGGCACCTTTCAAGGCTTCAATCAAAGTGCGCTCGGATGCTCATGCAGACTTGATCAAGGGGATTCGCCCCCAAGAGTAACGAGTACTCAGTGGAGAGATTTCGTGGTTCCACAGCAATGGCGTCGATCTATTATTGTATTCTAGATATTACATATACCACGATCGAGAGTCAGGTATCGAGAATCGTGAGGAGGGTCACTGAAGAAGCGATAAATATCCTAATCAGCCGGTGAATATGAGTCGATCACGCAGAATCGGATAGACTACATTACTTAATCCGACTTCGGTTTTGCGTGGCCCACGTCCTTCCTCTCTTGTTGGCGCGACCGTTTCCACGCAAGGACTTCTCTTAGAACCGCGGCGATGAGTGGAGCTGCTACGGATGCAAATAATGGGGTATAAACGGCATAGGTATGTTCTGCTGGGAAATATAAGAGCGCAAGCATCCCGGGATTGAAGAAAGCACGGGACGATAGTCGCAATGCTTCCGCAGAGTAATGGAGAGCTTGTATTGGTGAAGAGGCTGCAGCCGCAGGTACCTATGAGGAAAGGCAAATCAACCCCTGGCCTCACCAACTCTCGAGATTGCGTAGAAACGATAAACTTGCCTGATCAAGTGCACTCAAGGCATCCTGCACGTCACCCTTGACGTCTTGACCTACTGGCATATTAGAGATCTGATTTACCAGGAGAATAATGCTTTCTAGGGTTTCTCTGCTGTCTCCGAAATTTTCTCGTGTGCGACGCCGTACGAGAGCATCTAATTGCCAATCGGTGAATGGTCCAATCTCGTCGGAGGTAACATCCGCTGGTAACGTCGGAACGGCCAACAACGCATGTAGTTGACTCTCGAATATACCGAACGTGCTATGGAGGTCATCGATTGATAGATGCTCTTTTGGGGAGTTCAAAACAACAATTCCGCCCCATTGAGGGAGTATGAAAGCATTCGAGTTGGTTACAGCGTCTGGATCAATATGAGCATCAAGAGAGACGCAGAACTCGACGATGGCGTACTCTTCTTGTCCAAAATATAGAGAGGATTGTTCAGCAATGATGGCACGAAGACTACAAAGTGTAACACAGGGTCATTTGAAACGCTAGATGCTGTTTTGACGTGAGTACAGCAAGAGAAGGGGAAAAAAGAAAGCATACAAAGAGTCCATTCAGCGGAATTGACGAAGACAGTCAGATCTTCGGGTGTAAGACCAAATGATTGCGAGTTGTTGTGCGTTACTATTGTTGGATCAAAGGCCAAGGGTGCATGAAGTTGGACTTGGCTCTCGATCGTAAAATTATGTAGCACAGATAGCTTCTCAAGGGTGGGTTTGAGATATCCTGAGGGTAAACCGATAAGATGATGGAAGGTGGTTCTGAGTTTGTGACCTACGATGAATTGAACTTTGTATATCCCATGATAGGGCCGCATTTCCAGATGCAGAGTCTTGATTGAGGAGAGTGAAGGCCAGTCGATACCGAGAGGCGTACTTGACGGCCTGTTGGGCTGACCCGGAAACAAGTGCCTGGGGTGGTGCAACCAAGGCGCGCATGACATCGGCGAGTCGACGTGTAGACGACTGACCAACTAATGAACATCGAGATCGTCACAAACGGGAAGTCAATTTCGAGGAACCCAACGCACACTGTTCGCTCTCATGATTAGGCGTGCTCAAGAGAAGGTCACGACCCCGGACAACGTTTTTCGAGCCATCCTGTAGCAGTTTGACCGAGTAGCCTTTATGCTCCTGGCAACACCGATGATGTTATTAAAGACAAAAAGGTAATTGTAACACCTACCTCAAGGTCAGAGCTTGTAACAGATACCGCGAGGCCACTTCCTCCCTCCTTGAGGTCATCAGACAAGACCTTCGTCACAGCATCGGCAATCTCAGAAACTGAATGGGAGACTGCACTTGAGTCAAGGTGAATTCGGAGAGGAAATGAGATCTTCGTAGGTGAATAAGGTTTCAACGTGTTGGAAGGATAAGAACGAGACGTACTTCTTTTCCTGAGAGTCCCCGCACTCTGTTCTCGGGTAGGGATAACCTATCAATACTCGTTGCTTTCCACCAAAGAGGAACCGCGAGCAACACTACAAGCCAATAAGACGCGATGATACGGCGACGTGACCATAAAGATTCGAAGGACAGTGTCGAAGGATCCAGATTCGTTCCGTGATTAGGTTCTCCTTCAAATGACATGGAGCTTGGACAAACGACACAACTGTCGGACACCAGGACCGCTGTTGATCTTTCAGTGTTATAAAATTGATATTGAGGTGAAGCCTTACATATAAAATTCCACTTCGAGATGGTTGGGGATATAAAGGACGATTACAAGTTGTTGGTCTCTTGCTCTGCGACTCGGGCGACGTGGCCGAGCTTGATCGGCGCCACGTGGCTACCACCCATCTGACAAACATTAGCGCTCGTTGCTTTCTTCAAATTCCACCAAAACTATTAATTGTATGCTGCTCTCTGTTTCTCTTCATCGTACCTCCTCTGAACCGGAGGTGGAATCACTTTGCCTTCTACCCGTAATTCTCGACTAGTCGGGGATACAGCCACTGGGCCAGGCGGCCCAGTTCGCTGTGGTTTACAACATTATTGACCACCGCCAATATCTCTTCTCCTACCCTAGGCCAATGCAACAGGTTCCTATTCAATGGACTGATTGACATTCCTTTTCTTGATTTCGATATCTCCGCTCCTCGTCGTGTAGGTTCCTCACATCTCAATGTAGACGTCTAGTGGATCGTCCCTCTTGAATGTTGCGAGATCTTCGCACAACGTGTACCTCCGCAGTATCATCACCAAATCTCTTTCATGTCAACCATATGTCAAACAAACTGAAACACGAACCCCTAGCTCCTAAGAAAATCCCCATTGTTAAGTGACAACGGCCCGATAGATCGTACACACAAGCGCCAGCTAAGGATATCTTTCCTCTGATTTCCTCTGACCTTCCTTACTATTCCCATACGCATCATCGATTCCACTTGGATCCATCCTTGACTCGGAGGTCGTACTTCCGAGATTTGTAACGCATATCACCTCAAGTACAACCATTGGACAACGTAGTGGGGCGATCACTGTGTTCGGCCTCACGTTGCTGGGGTTGCTGGCATGCCCACAACGCTTCCAGTTCTATCAGAACAAAGTCCTTATCCCCAAGTTCCTCGTCAACACCGAAACAACCCACGAATTGCAATCAGAGTGAGAGTTGCACGCTGATTATCTTCTGCCCAGAGTCCACATCCATTTTCAGTATATTTCCCCATTCAGCTTCCGAGGGTTGGTTTCTTGGCGCTCTGAATCAATGAGAAACGTGGTTAAATACCTCCAAACCAATTATCATTCAACGTTCCATACGGATGAACCTGTTGTCCCGCAGTACCTTGACCAAGCCCCTTGTGCCTAAATTTTACGGGGCGCGAGAAGCGCACCTGTACAAGTCTTACCCGCATTGTCGGTGAGTCCATCGCTCGCTTCGTGGTTCATCGATTTTTCCTCCATAATTCGCAGGCCCATACATCTTCACACCGATATCAATCTCTTCCCCATGGGGCCCCATATCTTCCTCCCATCCCAAAGAATGATCCTCCCGAGGAACGTCTATCATCCAGCTGACTCTATCTTCACATGAAAATACTTGAACCCGATTCTTTCCATATCAGGATCCAAACGGCACCCCGAGTCCGTGACCCAGCACCCCCGCGCTCCACTTTTCATTTTTTACGTTCGCTCAGCCCATGCGGTTTCTCTCACACACCATCACCCCTGTCACACAAAAGATCTCAGTAGAGCGTTCTCAAAGTTTGTCTGCAACTTCTGACATCAATGCGCGTTTGTTGAATTGGCATTATCCCGCGACCCCGTTCCCAGCGCTTAGCCTTCCCCGCATTGGGGGTCTAATGGGGTTGGGAGAACGGAGCGAGTGTAACCTCCCTATCTCACAGATCCTGCGAACCCAACCAAGATAGCGAAGGGAAGACCAAGCACGCTTTTGCCGGACGATCAGTTGCGGCCCGGTGAGACCCGTGCCTGGATTCTTGCTCATTCAGAGGAGAGCGGTGTTCATCCGGTGTCTTCGGATTTAGTATGTGTTCATTGAAGGGAAAGGAGACTGTCTTTCAACTACACAAGCACCCAATATAACTGTCTTAACCCCTCTATGTATTTCCCGTAATCACCGAAGGCGGATGCAATTCATTAGTGTAGCCAGTCCAGGCGTTTTAACCTGCTCATCGAAACACAATGCAACATTCGGCCGTAGGACACTTAAAACCTTACGGGATAACACCGACCAACACCCAAGGACTTTTTTTTTGTAGACTATAAAGATCTTGTGATGCTATACAATGATTGTGTGCTGATTGTTCCCTTAAGCAACTGGCCCTTCAGTGCACCACCACAGACAGAGTACCACGCCGGTCATTGCTCGACTACTTAATCTCAAGACGAAATAATAGGTAGGTATTGCCCGACAGATCGCTCTTTCGCAGTCGACAATACAGGAGGGCAGTCAGATGCGGAAATAGAAAGTGAAGATAAGAATTGTTCATAATGGTCATCTAGGTACGTGTGCGAATAGTTATGAGATTCCCATACGGTAGTAATGCTGCTTCGCATGGATGCCGTGATATGTTCACACTGTCTAGTGAGCACCGATACTCCAGGAATCAGTGCATCCTCGGATCCTCGCTTCCTGAAACCGCTCAGCTCGCCTGGACTTCTCCTTTAGCAGGAATTCCTCCACCAGTACTGCCCCCGGGACCTTGGTATCTATGGCCTGGAGGAGAATCGCTCAGCCCTGCTCGGAGATGCAGTGCAACGAGAACTCACCATCGCTCGGAGGCTCTTCAGAGGTGTTATCATCAACCGAATGGCCTACAGAACAATCGTGGTTAGTCGATATTTACTCTTATCCCTCCCTACATCAAACTGACCAGGTTTTCCTCTGCCCTCCTTGAAGTTCGTTTCCCTTCTCTCTTGCGGTATTTCCTCAGGGTCCTCGGGACCTCCCTTCTCTTTATCTTCCACATCGTCTTCACTGCCAATTGTTTGTAAGGTGCTCGGCAAGTCGAGCTGGCGACGAGCGATGGGATTCATGGCCGGCGTTCCAGGTTGCGTCCGGTGTGTAGATGGCGTTTGAGGCGTAGATGGCGCTTGAGGTGTAGTTGGTGCTCCTGGTACCGCTGGGGCGTGTGCTAACAGGTCCGCACCTGGCCCTCCTGGGGATATAGGGGCGGCTGTGACAAACGTAGGACCAACCACAGCTGCTGCGACGAAAGAGAATGTAATGATTGGGCTGCGCATGTTGGGTGCAACGAGGTCCTGGGAGTAGTCTTGAGTTCGATTTGGATAAAAGAGGGCGAGAGAGAGTCAGAGTAGCGGTTTGTACCTGGACATTATGCGCAGAAGTCTTATATACGAACCATCGTAAGTCCACACTCCGCTTTGTCTTCTACTGAAGGTAGTTCACCATTCCCAAGACACTTGCTTTTTTAGGAAGTCCCCCTTCCTAGTTGGGACGACGGCTCGAAGGCGCTTGCCTTATTAAGCTAAACCATTGAATATATTCAGGTTTACCACAATAAAACCGATTCAACTTGAGGTGTAACAGCGTGATAGCTCTTCGCAGTGACAAGGTACTCGTAGAAATTCAAACAGCAGATGGTCTGTGTTTCTAAACCTCAATTAACGTCGACAGGTCGATTGCAGGGAGTCTCCTCGAGCTCTCGAATGTGCTCACTCAAGTTCTGCAGACAACGTCCTCGATGGCCTCAAGTTCGTACCCCTGACGCTCAATCAGAGCAAAGGCCGGGTCTCGTCTCATTTCATTTGAGACGAAGATTGCATGACTGGACCGAACTCCAAGTTCGGGCATGGTCCCCCAAATTCGGCAGCAGGGAAGGACCCAATCCATTGATCGAACGCCGCCCTGTTCAATCGGAGCAAACAACGAAAAACCTCTGCAATCATTCTAAATTCTTCAATAGGAAACTTAATTGAACGGTGCCAAAATATCTCATCTTTTTTTAACCTCCGTCGCCGCGCAATGTGTACGAACTCCAGAACGATTGGGCAAAGGAAGGACCCTCCTCAGTCAAAGTTGCGCCCTCTAGTGAGTTTACTCTTCCGTTCCGTCTACGCGACGCGGTAGGAGGGTCTCTATCAGCATGTGGGGAGGTCAATTTTTTGGCGTAGCTGTGCAAAATGTTTAAACGGCTTCACGAGGTGAGCGTACGTGTACCCCGCACCCCGTAGTACTCCCGGAGTACCTTATCTTCGTGAGAACTGGTGGTCGACTTGCGCCTTCTGATGCTGAACCGTCGTTCCTGTTGCTTACTTCACGGTTGCCCGTCCAATAACCAGGGATCATGCTTGCCCATATTGGACAATGACTTCTATTCTCAAACTGGTGTGCGCTCTGTCACGATGGACAATCTGCGAGATATGATCTTGGATGTGATCCTGAGTGATCGAAGATCCTGTCTGGAAGATGGTTGTTACCCCATGCCTTTCCCCATATTTTACCCCGCGGGCGAGGAAAATGAAGCGTTGAGTAGACACGCACACTGGAGCTAAGCCATTTGCAGAATCCCGGCTACGCCATACCGAGGGAAGGTCCTCCGTCGTTTTCCGCCTGCCCACCCGCCATCAACCCCGTTTCGTCCTTTTTGGAGATCAGCTGCTGTCTGGTGCGCATGTGTAACGACGGGCAAACGTCCATCACAACAGTATCGAGAGGTACAGGATACTGGGCGTAAGGTCTGGCTAAGAAGTCGAGTGTTTGGTGTCACCCAAATCACAAGAGTAAAGCGTACATGGTCATCTCGGAATCCAGGGAGCTCCAGGTCATTCCGGCTTAGCCACACGGTAGTAATTTCGTCCAGTCTTGAGCGGGAAGTTGATGCTCAGCGAGCGTCAGTGGAAAAGGCAGTCTGGAAGGCCTGGGCCACACGTCTGAATGCGGCATCCCGAGGTCGAGGCCGGGTACCGGCAATGTGTCCACAGGCTTGCCACAAGCGATCACTCGTCCTGACTTCAATCTCGATCCATTATCCACACTCGCATGTCCGTCCCGAGAGCAGGGTACAGTCGAAAAACAGATAAATAGGAGACCTCGTCAGCCATGCATTCTCCACCAGCGATTCATACCAACTCGCAGAACAACTCTCTTCTCTCACAACAAAACTCTTCTTGATTAAAATGTCTGTCCCCGCTGTCCAGAAGGCCGCTATCGTCCAGTCCACTGGTGCCAAGCTCCAGATCCACGACAACTTCCCCGTCAAGCAGGCTTCTGAGCTCGCTCCTGGTGAATGTCTCGTCAAGCTTGTCTGCACTGGTGTCTGCCACACCGATCTTCACGCCGCCAAGGGTGACTGGCCCATTGAGGCAAAGACCCCTCTCATTGGTGGTCACGAAGTAAGCGCTTTCTCTTGATCTCAACTTTTCCACATTCTCACACACTCCTTCTAGGGTGTCGGCCACATCGTTGCCATCGGTGCTCACACCCAGGACTCACCCGTCCAACTTGGTGACCGTGTCGGTATCAAGTGGCTCGCCTACTCCTGCTTGGACTGCGAGTACTGCAGACAAGGTCTCGAGCAAGGTGACGTCTTCCCCATCTCTCACATTTGATCCCCAACTAACTTCTTGTCTTCATCAGTTTGCCCCAAGGGCAAGTACTCCGGTTTCACCGTCGATGGTACCTTCTCGCAATACGTCGTCTCATGGGTCAGCCACGTAACACCCATCCCCGAGAACCTCGACAGCTTCGAGGCTGCTTCCATTCTCTGCGCTGTGAGTCTTCCTTTTGATATCCTCTAAGAATACTTTTTTGACCCTTCTGTCTTCTAGGGTATCACCGTCTACCGCGCCATCAAGTACTCCAAGGCCAAGATCGGTGACTGGATCGCTCTCCCCGGTGCTGGTGGAGGACTTGGACATCTTGCTGTCCAATACGCTGCTGCGATGGGTCTCCGTGTCGTTGCTATCGGTATGTTGACTTTACCCTTCCTTCTCCTTAATGATCTTTCCTAATACAATATTCACAGATACTGGTGCCGAGAAGCGCGATCTTGCTTTGAAGCTCGGTGCTGAGAAGTGGGTCGACTTCAGGGAGTCCAAGGACCTCGTCGCCGATATCAAGGCTGCCACTGGTGGAGCTGGCCCCAACGTTGCCGTTGTCACCGCCACCAACTCTGCTGCTTACGAGCAGGCCATCGACTACCTCCGCCCAGGAGGAACCCTCATGATGGTCGGCTTGCCAGGCCAGGGCAAACTCGCGGCTGACATCTTCTTCACCGTCATCAAGGCGATCAACATCCTCGGTTCCTACGTCGGGTACGTTCCATTTGATTCACCCTTATCATTTCGGAGTAGCTCATGTTTCACTTAATAGCAACCGTCAAGATGCTCGTGAAGCTCTTGAGATCGCTGCTCGCGGCAAGGTTAAGTGCTACTACGCCGTCAAGCCCATTGGTGCTCTTGAGGAGTACGTTTCTCACACGCTTTACTTTCCGATCTCATCTTCTGACATCATCTTTTCAGGACATACGAGGGTCTCGAGAAGGGTACCGTTGTTGGCCGTATCGTCCTCGATATGCAACAATAGGCGTGTCTGTTTTGACTTGGGGTTACGGTCTCTGTGCTTGATCTTTCGCAGAAGTTGTCGTACCTTACATTTGAGAAGAAGAACACTCAACATTTTCTGTAATAGTATGAAAGCATGGAAACCGCATTATCTTTTCTTCACTTTTCTCACTCTGTAGTTGGTATTATTGTATGGTCGAGAGGAATAACAAAAAAGTTTTGTTGTACACCCATCGATGATATCATAACCTTGCCCGTGTGATTTCCGGCCCTCCAGATTTATTCTCGATGTTCTCAGATTGTGGCGGTTGTGCCTGATGCGCGAACGGGGACTTGGCGGCTTGGATGCTGGGCGCGAGTCAATTATGGAAACGATCCGGTCAGCACGGTCTTCGACCAATCGGAAGCTAATCGCCAGACTCGCCGAGAGTCGTCACAGAAGCCTCAAAGTTGTGCAACATCGTTCACTCGACTCAACACCATCGAAGGGGAGAAATGTTCTTTGCCTACATCATAAAGTACAAGTGTACAGTGATATCGAACATCCATATTTCAAACAGCGTCCCATTCTTGAATCCAGGTCCCTAAACGACATCTACATGATCCATCGTTTCTATCAGATAAGGAAATCCCATCAAAGTTCCGTTCAACTACAGGCCTCTGAATATTCTCCCAACTGCCCTCGACAGCAACCCCGTCCGAGTCCGAAGAAACGTAGGGACCCTGTTTCTCACGAGAAGAGGGTTCCCCAGGCGCATGACCACCTTCAGCATCCTCATTACGTCGATGGCGAGCAAAGTGCGGAGCATCAAGGTTTCCTGATAACGAATGTGACCATGAAGAATACAGTCCATGTTCTTCTGAAGCTTTCTCTAAAGTCATACTCTGCCCGGCTGCAGCTGTCGTACTCGAAGGTGTCATTTGGGTCTGATCCGAAAGTTCGATATCGATATCACTGCCTGGACTGTTTCCGAGCGAAGGCACTGTTAGAGAGTTGCGACGACTTGTTGAGGTAGAGCAGATGGGCATCGTCTGGACGTTCATACGCCGCCGTTTAGCAGCGAGCGCACGAATACTTAGCATGAGGCGGGAGCCCTGGAGTGGTCGATGAAACAAGAAAACGGAGAGGAGGTCAGCAATGACGGCAACCATGAAAAGTTTGGAATCGGAGAGTATTCGGAGATGAGGTCTTTGGGCGACAACGATAACGGCGTCAAAGGGACAACGGGAGAAACTTACCGAAATCGAGAAAATCGCCGTCATCCATCTGCAGGGGACAAGGCCGAGGCTTGTCATTTCGGTGGAATCATCCAGAACTCGAGGACATACGTATCGACTAAATTTCCCGAGATCCATGTTGGCTTGTACAGGGAAGTGGTGCGAACAAGGAGAACCACTGAACACAAGTATGTGAGTTTGGAAGAGCCCAAGGCTTGTCTGGAACCAACTTACGGCAGATTCTAACGCACGAGGCTGGGTTAGACAAGTCAGTGGAACAGTGATAGGGTCACAGACATAGCGTAGTAAATTGTTCCGTCACGGAACACTCGGACTATCAATGGTGTATTGTTACACGGGCGATACGATAGTAGCTTGAAAGTGCTCATTGCAAATAGTAGTGCTACATGGGAGTGACCCTCAGAAGAAGTCTATTGCGGGATCTTCGCCAATGGCTCACTTTCAAATATTAACACAGGGATCCTTAGAGGGTATCAGGCGATAGGTGCTCGACAGAATTCGGATGATCGTACCAGCATGCTTTGAAAAACGTAGGGGTAACGGTAACCCAACATCCGACTATTGGCCATTCGGTTGGGTATGGAAGGACACTTCGTAATAGGGTAACAAGCGCAATTGAAACGAGCACAATATTGGTCTGTTATCACAATCAAGACAATATCTTGGAATGGAAGCGCAATTGTGACTGACCACAACTTCTGCTGTGAGACGAAGTGAAGTGAGTTCGTGTCGAACCGAGGTCAACATTACAAACTCACATAGCCAAGCAATTGCGAGAAATTGGCCAACTGTCGCATTGTCTGGGTCAGAAGATCTCATCCAAGGGGAGATGGACACGTTTGTACCTCTTACACTCTGTCCCCAGATAGCGTACACTCGAATCATTAAGCTCAGCTCGACACTCAAGTGGATAATCGTATAGGCTCTGGGATGAATAAATTCCAGGCGCGTTCTTCATGTGAAGATCGACTCTTAACGTACATAGTGCGATAAACCAACTGTTCCCGACAGCTATACCAAGGTGAGCATAGTAACTGGTTCCTGTTGTTTGACTTACTACAAGGGAAGGATATCGGTGGCGTAGATCCTTTTGATACGTCATGAGTTTATCGTCGCGACCATAGAACGTGGATCGAGCTCACAGTTGGGTGATAAACCCAAAATATCGTGAAATAAAGTATAGAAACCTTGGGAGCGTGTTCGGAGAGCTGTGCCCTTCAGTATCTCGCTTCAATGGATTCGAAACAACGGTACTGACTTCCAAATCAGTTCCACCTGAAGACAACCTTCAGCCATCAAACCCGGACGAAACATGTGAGACCACTCACCTCATCCGCAAATGTCAGAGAGTAATCATAGGCCAACCAAACACACGCAGCGACTGGCGGCATGAGGTCAACCGACCAGATCCCTCGCGAATGGAAGCTGTCAGGAGATAGAAGATTGCTCACCGGCATACGTCCTGACCCCACGATGATAGTACAAAGTCCCCGCTATTGTCTGACTGTCCTGGTCCGTTACGGCCATAGGCCGAAGCGAGGGGTTCTCGTTGTGTTTGGGGGAGAGTCGAACGATTCACGGACTCCTGTGACCCCGGGCCATGAAGGGGGTCAAAGAGATGCTTGCTAAATGTCAGAGAGGGTCCACAGGAAAAGACAACGTTGTTTGTGTCGCCACGTTCATTTCAGAAATGAAGGAGGTTAGACAGCAATTCTTCCCTCTTTGGAGGAACGGTTCGGCCCAGAGCATGCTAACCCGAATACGGGACTCTAGCCCCTCTTTGGAGCCGCCGGCAGCGTTTGAGGCGACCGTCTGGATTTGGTGGCAACCGCCGTATCCCTGTAAGGCACTCTCCTTGGACGATCCAAGCTAATGAGCCCAAAGATCCTCGAAGAGGTGAGTTTCTCTTCTAACTTCTCATACACGCGTTTGTCGCGTCGGGCTCTATTCGTAGAGGAACTAGGCAATTTCCCAGGGCTTGACCCCTTTGGCAATCGCTCTGAAAGCTTCCGGGAGGGGTCCTGACTCTTGACACCTTTATTACACCCTCGTGCCTCGGGCTGTCTTGAAAGACTGCTCAATTGACTCGTACGTCGAAATATATACAAGTGAAATCCTTACTGGGATCTACTAAATTCTCTCTTCCCGAATGATCACAATCCTGCGGCACGCTTTGTCGACTCTGCATGTGGTGATACGATCTCCGAAGGATTGACTCTGGGTCGCTGCAACCGGACGGAGGTGTTGTAATACGCCACAAAGCCACAAGGAAGCCTCAATGAAGTGATTTACGTGAAGAGCTTTTTCTGTTGTGCCAATCATGGCCCTGGGCGTTTCTATATCTCGCAAGTCCTTCGATAAAAACACGAGGTTCTTTTCACATTTGAGAAGGGGGGTCCCACGCCGGTACGCAATTTATGCAATATTAGACTCACGACTGCTGCCTGTTGTGCAGTCTCTAAGAATGTGAAGTCGCAGCCGCCGTCACAACGGACATGCACCCCGACGATATACCCACCACATCGCGTGGAGATCCCGCCTTCAAGCACGCCTCCTGGTATATTGGGAAAAGATGCACGACAGGGCAACGAGAAGTCGGACACGGAGGTGTTCGTTTCCATGCTAGGCACACCAGTGGAAGGTGCCTCGTTATGGCATTCCAAACTCCAGCCAGGGCGATTGGCTACCAGTGTCATAAGCGTATGATAGGTTACCGACCTCGTCGGTCCATACTCAGCGGCTATGGTGGTCTAGCACTCGCATCATGATCTTCCGAGATAATATAAGAGCACAGAAGAGCACTCGGAATGGAAGAACAAGAATTTCGTCATTCAGAAATCTCGAGATTCTCGGACAGCGGAGGAGTCAGTATGTGAAACGAGAAACAACGGTCAACAAATCTATCATGAAATACGAGGGTCGACATCTTGCGCGTTGCAACATACGAATGTTGCTTCTTCCGCTTGTTTCAGCCACTCCAGACTGCAGGTCCAGCTATGCGATGGGTCAGTTCTACACCCTTAAACGTGTGCAGGCGGAATCCTTACGGGATTGATACCCGGTGAAGTTGGATGGGAGATCGTAGATGTTGATAAGGATGCCAGGCTCATACTAGATTTTGGTGTCTCAATCGAAAACAGCCGCGGAATACAATAAAAGACTCACTCCTGTGTAAACTCCGGGAAACGATACCAAGGGGCCGGGATTCCCGCTACCTCCATTGACAACATCGACCTGGGCACAGCTGAGATAGAACTGAGCACCTCCGAAGGACGAGGCCACATGGAGCGCAATCTGAATGATAAAGATGAGATTGAGTGTTTGAGATGTGATCTTTTGATAGCAATCATACTTGTTCAGCCCGAATGAGGTATTGTCCACTTGGAAGACTTTTCGGGATCGTGAACGTGAAGGAATTCATAGCTATGGATACAGTATTATCTTGATGGATCTGAATAGAGTAGAACAAGGATACTCGCATGTGGATGGGAATACAAGGGCCCCTCTCTCGAGAACTGGAGGGTTTTCCCAAACTTTGAACCACGTCTGGCCAGTCCCGGCGTCAGGGGAGTTGGCAGCAGGACTTGCGGCGGACATGTAAACCGAGAAGTACTACAAACACGAAGCCAATTCAGACGACTGGAGACAGATGACGAATCGTTCTTACCCCGGGATGATAGAATGCATTATTCTACCAATAGGACGAGGATGAGTATTATGCTATGAGGTCGAAACGGGCATGGATCTTGGGACTCACAGCTAAATGTAGAAGGGGTTGAGTTGGTTCAGTGAGAATAATAACACGATACTTTACCCTGAAAACCAACAGTATCTCCAGCGGAGACAGTGATTGTTCCAGTGGATGCAGGGGTAGTCTGCATATCTAGTTCATAGCAACGAATCTCCGGGTCTGTGACATCTGTCAACTAAACCGAATATTATTTGAGGTACACGATGTGATCAAAATTACTACTTACTGGCCCATTTGACTGGTAGTTTGCAGTCTCCCTTATGTATTTCCAATCCTGTTGGACGTCAGGTACGTAGGAGGGTACGGTTTTATGGTGTGATATGATTCCTTACAGCAGAGGGAGAGCCACCAGAAATGAAATCTGGGATTGTATCTGCGAAGTTAAGTACGACGTTAGCTGACGCATCATGCCACAGAGGTGATTCGACTCACAGTGTGCGAGACCAAGATTGAAGGTCAAAATCAATGCGAAGAAAGCTATGAGTGTCTTCATCGTGCAGTGAGCGAGAACCTCTCGAGGTGCCTGCAGAGATACAGTAGTGTTGATTATACCCAAGGTTTTATATCTAGTGAAGAGGGCTCGGATTGCGGATGCTCGAGAAAATCAGGGTGTTACTCTTCCTTTCTTGCGACGATGTACACGGAGTAATGACCCGAGGATGTTGCAGATGCGTATTTTTATCGCAGAGCGCGAATGTATCTAAAAATAAATGTCGCCTTGAAATACCTCTGGACCCCAATAAGAACTCCTTCGAAATTAAGACCTTGCGCTTGGAGGATGTTCTGGTCTTCGTTGTATCTGACTCCGCAGTGGGGCATTGGTATGCAAACCCGACTTGAGTCCGGAGAAAAGGCTAGTTGTGGAGAAGAACCGTCATCATATGGGCCAGCAATAGCTGGTCTTCTTTGTCAGGAGAAGAAAAACATTCCGAACAACACCCGAAGCGCAAGATTCTAGTGGAACCCGGGCTAAGTTAGGACTCACATTCCCCAGGGCTCGGAAAAAAACATACCATGGGGAGGTCCTTCGGCCAGCGTCAAGTCCCACCTAGCTGTGGTTGAAGGAATCTGAACTCTATGGGTGAAAACAGATACGCAATATATCACGTTAGTAGCGCGACTGAACGGAACGTGGAGTAGGGTATTGACCCGATCACAGATAAAGCGTAAGTGCAGGGTGTCAGTTGGTTAGTAGAGCCCGAAAATGAAGGCTCAGCCAGGGTCTCACCAAAGTTACAACGCACCTTACTCGAGAAAGACACACAGACTGTGAGTTTTGAGCGCCACCTAAGAATTCAGTACACGACGAGCGAGGCTCGTGGTCCTCTCTCTCACAAGATGAATGCTCCTACCCTTCTGGTGACCTCGATATCCACAGCACTTCAAGAGGCACCAGAGTAACGGGGAGTCATGGGATTACCAATACAATCAAAACGGGGCTAAACCTGAACGGCGCATATAGATATTGTTACAATTTGGAGTATCCACATTGGAGAATTGTAAAACCTCTTGGCATCTAAATTTCAGGCATCCGGAACCTATACTAGGTCTCCTTCAACCTCAGACTTATCTACCAATGAGGATTACGATCGGCGAGCTTGACCTAGCGTATAATCGTGAGTTGACGGAGACTTGGAGAGGCAAAAGCAGTTTCGACAGTACGACTTACGAAATCGTGAAATCTCCGAATTTGGTAACTTGATGGACCTTCCATTTCGTCCTGGACAATGAACTCGGTGACGTCCTTCTTCCCAGTCCCTGTGTAGAGATGAAATGGAAGGAAGTGTGGTTCCAAACTAGCAGAGAGGTGTTATGAGCTCTTGAGCTTACCGAGTTTGACATTTCGTATTGCAATAGTAGACGTTCCAACAGCCCTTGCATACTCGCATCGGATGGTTAGAGTTGAGCTTTAAACAAAGACAACCTTTCCAGTGACAAGGCTTTTGTAAACCCCAATCATCTGATGTAAAATCGTCAGTTTCCGTAAGGGACAACCTCTTCCCGAACATGACCCATTTCTGAAGCACTTTCTTCCGGAGGTCATCTTGAGGACTTTCGCGCTGATGACGCTTGATGGCCCGAATGGCAGATGGCCAAGATCGGCGAGCGTAGAACATGATCTTCTCGTAGCCAGGGTTCGTGGGGTCATTTTTGCGAAGATTCTCAACGATTTCGACATAACGCAAGAGAATCTCCATGATCTCGGCTGTCGTGGAGTCAGAATGACTCTACGTGTAAGGAGTTCCGCTCACCGCAGTAATAACGGTCACCCGATACTAGGGCTGGTAGGGCGACCTCACAGGCAAGGACGAGAACATGCGCGTTCTGTGCCATATCTTCGTTTACATCATTGTCTCCACGGAGAGCGCGGAAAAGATTGCTATCGAAAGATATGATAGGACCCAGGTACTGTATGAATGTGGCAAAGACAAACCTTATATTGTGGACGACTTTCCGAGCCGGTCCTATCTCACCTGAGCCGCAGCAACGATCTCTCTGCGCAGCGATTAAAAGGCTTTCCATCACAACCCCGAGCCTCTTTTTGTAGACCTGAAGCAATACGTCTGGGCAATCGGTCGTGAAGTTGGTCGAGATTGTGATGTGGGAATCCAAAATCCAGTCGACCAGATGGATATTTCGGAGAGCGTCGATGATTAAGTGAAGGAACCGTTCTGCGAAAGCCGTGTGCACTATGGCTTCATCGAGCATCGCCCTGACCAGTGAGGAGGTAGAACCACGCATGTATTGGCACATCGTCGAGACTGCGAATTGGCTGTACGGTGGACTCGTACAATAGACCCATGAATACAAAACGACATGTACAGCACGAGTGTCGAGCGAGGGAGAGCGCCCACTGTGAATGTATGTGTTGGGTTGATATTCAGAAAGCAAATGTCGACGTACTTGTATCTATTGAAAATATGTTCAAAGTGCATCGCAAGGAGGTTGACCATGGCTCTGAATTCGTCGCCCTGGAAATTCCATTCAAACACTTTCGGGTCACCAGAGGACGCTAAGCCCCATAATGTATCCCACACTCTTGGCATCCTGTCCAAGAAAGTCGCTGAGACTGCCTCGTACTTCTTCTCCCCGCGATCAGCATCAGTAGAGAGTATTTTAGCGCAGTAGACAAAGGCTGAATACATGTGAGAAATAAAATTCTATCGTTCTGTTCAGACATCGAGGGTGATTGGGAGCGCAGAGCCATACGCACCTCTCTGAAACCGCCATCGGGTCCTCCGAATTGGTAGTTACGCGGCTCCGCAGCGATATCTTGGAAAACTAAGATGAGACCTGTTTGGGTAAGAACGATTTGTTGGGAGTTCTCTCGTTCGTGCCTCAATATTTCCTGGAGTTGCTGGACTAGCTGAAGCATCCTCGAGTCATGTTGTTTATACCATCGGTAAAGTACATCTGTGATGGCGTCGGGGTAATCTGCCAACAACTTCACGTAGTCTTCGGTTTTGGGGTACACAGGAAACGTTTGAAGTATAGATTCTGTATGTGGTGAGATAGGTAGCGGGGGTAAACAAGTCGTGTGGGGTGCTCGATCAGTCGCGACAAAGGGCGGATCCATGTTGGTCCTGATCAATATGGGATATAGTGAATTAAGTTATATTTCCGAATTTGAATATCGACATGAAAGATTCTCACGGCTGACTCACCTCCTTTGAGTTTCGGGTTTCGTTGCAACTATATTGCTATTGTCATAGGATGAGGCAGAGAGCCGTATGATAAGGAGCAAGGGACGAAGCCACTGGGTGATGCTGTCATGGCGGGGACTGAGTCAGACTCCGGTTTCCCACGACATCATGCCATCTCTCATCGATTCTACCACCTCACCACGAAGGGAATCCAGGACCCTTTAAAGGATGAAGACACCGCGACACGTTCCTGCTCAGCTGCGTTGTGTTGGCCTGAGTGACGTGCACACAAAGGCTTTTCATATCCGAACCGCGTGGCTTCATTGGTGCGGTAAGGGGCGAGACACCGAACCGATTTCACTCATCACGCTACTTTGTGGAACAAATGCTCGATTTATTCTGAGCAAAAGAGGATCAATTGGAGAAGGCCAAGTAACTAACATCGTAAGACATGTAATGGAGTAGCGCGAGATCTCCATGATCAGAACAGCACACGACTTTCTCATCCTCTCCAAACTGCAGGACCAGCTGATATAACACAAACAAGTAAATAACAGGAAGGACAAAGAACATGATCGTCTTACGGGACTGGTACCCAGGATAATTGGCCGGAAGGCTGTAAATATTGATGAGTATTCCTGGCTCACGCTTGTAGCAATCGTGTGAGCTGAGTGGAGATCGAAACGACGAGAACGAGGCAATGCGTACCCCAGTATAGACCCCTGGAATCGAGACAAGGGGGCTCGGATTTCCATTCCCTCCGTTCACAATATTCACTTGGGCACAGCTGATGTAAAATTGGGCGCCACCAAAGGTAGAGGCAGAGTGGAGGGCGATCTTCGCACGGATAAGTGAAGCTTTCTGAACTTGATCCATCGCGTTGTGCTTACCTGCTCCGCACGGATTAGGTATTGCCCATTCGGCAAACTCTTCGGAACAGTAAAGGTGAAGGAGTCCATAGCTGGATATTTTGATCCGCGTGTCAGTCCCGGAACTGGGCCTACAATGGTACGACGCACTCTGAGAAGGAAAGACAAGTGCACCATTCTTATAAACTGGCGCGTCCTCCCAAACTTTGAACCAGGTTTGACCAGTACCAGCAGCAGGTGAGTTGGCTGCGGGACTGGCCTTGGCCATGTAGACCGAGAAATACTATCAATCAATGAGTACATCTATTTTCTTCCCAAGGTTATCTTCTAACCTTGACACCTGGATGATAAAAGGCATCATTCTGAATAGAATGTGAGCGGGATTCCGTGATGCTACTCCTCGTGAGTCAGGTTGCTTACCGCTGGAGACAAAGAACATGTCAGACCCGAAGGCGCGAATCGAAATGGATATCCACACCTTTGAATCCGATTGTCGACCCAGCAGACACAGTAGCAGTGCCTGTTGCCCCGGCGGTATTCTGCAAATCCAATTCATAGCAACGGAATTCAGGGTCGGTAACACTGGTCACCTGTCCTTCGGTCAGCTTGGGATGAACTTCATATGATGCGAACTTTNGCTTGTGACTGGNNNNTTAGAGTAATGGTTGGCAGTTTCCCGAATGAAGGCCCAATCCTGACGGTGACGGTTTCAATTGAAGGCAGAGTGGATCCAATTAAAACGCTACTCACGGCTGAGGTACTCCCGTTCGAAATGAGGTCAGGGATTGTGTCTATCAGGAGAAGGTAAGGATGAGAAGACGGTGAGGCTCAATAGAATGCACTGGATGGGACTCACAATGCGCATTGATACCCTGAGCCACGAGCGCAGTGTAGATGAGCGTAGAGAATTTCATCTTGAGGAGATTCCCAAGTGTCAAAGCCAAAAAGGGCACAATAGCCAAGCCTTGCCAAGACCGCCTGATTATATACATCCAACAATCCGTCCCCGGAAACGATGCAATGCCAACTTCCGAGGATGCGGGGTATCATGAGGGTGGTGACAAAGCGCCCTCTCGGGAAAAAGCAAGACATATGAACCGAAGAACGGCCTGAATACCACATCATTACTCCGGGAAGCGAGATACAGCCGTAATCTTGCGTTTCGAAATCCATCGGAAGACATTGGTCGTCTCCGGAACGGTCACCCCATGGGCTTGACAGGAAAAACAAGTGTGTGCGTGACACAACAATCGACCCCAAACTCCTTCGGATCATCGTTTGCAACTTTCGAGATTAGAAGTCGTCTGAATCTTGGAATGAGGCTTCCGCCATCACTTTATTTCCTTCATTCACTCCAACAGATGGTTGATGGGTAGCCATATCCAACAGAGGGACGGAGGAAATAAATTCGGGGCACAGATGATGAGAGCATCGGAACACAACTGTATGACTTGGAATACTTCAGAAACACCCCTATCCTCTCCACACCGCAGGTCCAGCTGTGAAGGGCGTGAGCAATATCGAACCTTGAGAACATGAAGGAACCTACGAGCTTGGTAACCCTGGTACCCGGCTGGAAAGCTGTAGATGTTGAGCATGATGCCGGGTTCGTACTAATCATGCCATCAATCGAGCAGAAATGGACGAAAGCAGGCCGGGTACTTACGCCTGTGTAAACTCCGGGAATAGAGACGAGGGGACCAGGGGAGCCGCTGCCACCGTTGACGACGTTGACTTGAGCACAGCTGATATAGAACTGAGCACCTCCATAAGATGAGGCAGAGTGGAGCGCAATCTGAATTGATGTCAGCCAATAGCAAAACGAAATGTAGAAACATTCAGCGTACTTGTTCTGCACGGATCAAGTATTGACCGTTGGGAAGGCTCTTGGGAAGGGTGAAAGTGAAGGAAGTAATACCTGAAAGGAGATGTCAGACTAGGCTCGACCCTGGGACTGACCGCACTCACTTGTCGAAGGGAAAACCAAAGCGCCGTTCTTGAACACCGGTGCATCTTCCCAGACTTTGAACCATGTTTGTCCAGTTCCAGCCGAAGCAGAGTTCGCGGCGGGGCTGGCCTTGGACATATAGACGGAGAAATACTAGGTAACAACCAAGAAAACCACGTCACTGAACTCTGTGTCTGAAGCGAGAGATGGGGCGAGCTTACGCCGGGGTGGTAGAACGCCTGGTTCTAGAAATAGAGACGTCACTTGAGAATTTACAAGAACCAAGATTACATTGGTACATACAGCTGTTCCGAAGGCGCAGAAAATCAGTAGCAAATTGACGAGATTGGGAGCATTATTCACCTTTGAACCCAATCGTCGAACCCGCAGAAACTGTAGCGGTTCCAGTAGCGGCAGCCGTGTTCTTCAAATCGAGCTCGTAGCAACGGAATTCTGGGTCGTTTACGTTCGTGACCTAATGCCAAGTATTAGCCACCAAAATGACAGGAAAGGAGCCTGACAAACAGGGCCGTTAGACCAATGGTTTGCTGTCTCCCTGATGTACACCCAATCCTATCTCCAACGGATGAGTAAGACACATATAACCAAAAATATGCACGTACAGCGGAGGTTGTCCCATTCACGATGAGGTCGGGAATGGTATCTTTGGCGGGAAGACGTCAGATCCTCACGCAGAAATATTGACGAACGTCAACTCACAGTGTGCAGAGACGATGTGCGCGGTCGCAGCCGCAAGAATGACAAAGAGACCCTTCATTGTAGTTCGGAGTGGGGAAAGAGTTGCTGCAGTCCTACTGTGAACATCTCTTATATGGAGCCCTGGTTAAGTATCAGGTCTGCTTGGTCTTGGCACAGAAGCGAATGAGCCGGTTTGATTGACTGAAGGCTTCGCGTGTTCGAGAGATACATCCAGGCGTGCGGTAATTCTGGGGGTTCGGAGAAATCCAAGTCGACACTACTTCATGTCAACCCGAATAGGGTCTGGCTGGCCATAGACCGACCACTGGACGACGGCATTCACATCGTAACTCACAAGGATTGTTCGCATCAGGGTATCAGTAATCATTGCACCGAGCTATAACCGGAGATGAGGCAATTTCTTTCAGCAGTAAATTGCACTCACGCTCACTACTCGACTTTCCAGCCACGGGTCAACGAATCGGAAAGACGTCGTGGATTGTGGTCCGAGCAACACCCGAAAATCCTGAACAAAGTCCCCAGTCAATGACAAGGAGAATGTGACAATCAGATCATGAGAATATAGCCATGAAGATTGGACATGTCGACGATCATTTCGGTTTGAAGAGCATCGCACTCATGACGAGTGAATATTGCGCGAAAGAGGTGGCATGTCGCGGCGGCCTCGGCCACAAACTGACGCCACAACCGCGTTTAGCACCAAATAGTTCATCACAAAAGGAGTCACCTTTGTAGCCAATCATGAGCCGACAAAAGCGCCTAATTCCCTAATCAGAGTTATTATTTTCTCCCATCTCCGAGCCATCACCGCTGCCTCACCAGTACGCATTGGGGGTAAACTTGCAGGGATCAAGGTGAGTCGGGCCATTGGCGTTCCTCATATGATTTTGCTGAAATGCCTGCTATTCATCAAACTCTGCTTGAAGCCTTTGAGCTCTCTGTACCGTCATGAAAGTCTCGCCATTGCCCCAGTTTCCTTCGGTGAAAGGTCGAAAAACGCTTCCTCCCTCCCAGCTGGCCTTGTTGAGGCAGAACATATTGGTCGCTCTGGATCAGATTCTCTCCCAACCAGTCTCGACTCATATTGTCACCTCATCGCTTGCCTTCGTCTCCTCTTACGCAAGGGATCATGCAGCAGGCATCTTGGAGTCACTCATCTGGGAATCGGAGCCCAAATCGCAATATGGTCCCAAGCTCGAGCAAGTAGATCAGGAAATTCATCGAAAGACTTTCCTCCTAGCTGAAAGGATCTCGTTCTCCTTGGACTTTCAGACCCTACTTGATCTCAGTGTTGTTTACGGGTTCAAGAATCCCAAGCGAATCCGCGCCCTTTTTGACATCGCATTCAATAAGAATCCAGTCTTGATTGGACAGGTTCAAAAGGAAGTGGCTCCTTCCTTCATTGAACTCCTTCGATTCTCTCAGACGGGGTTATATGGTCTTCGAAAGCTATCACACCTCATCCTTTCCGCCCTTCGCCCATCACCTTCAGCCTGTATTGGTTCCTTCGCACGGATCATCCCATTTATTGTTTCCATTGCACACGTTTATCAGCATGACCTCACGAACATCTCCCAATCATACGGAGGATTCCATTCTCAATCCTCGTCACCCAATGCAGCCCTAGATGATTGGCAGCGTATCATTTTGGATACGAAAGTCGCGCTACTCGACTCCTTCCATATTCTCATAAGCCATGTCTTCAGCGATGTGGCAGCTTCCCAAGGAAACCATCCCGAACTCTCAGCCGCGGAGAATGCGTTCGATATCATCTATGCAAGGCGCGTCGTGAAGGCGCTGGTGTGGTTCGGCAGATCTCGTGACGATCTTCCGAGAAGGTGAGATGAGAAGGGGGTTACTATTGAAGGCGCGAGAGATGTACATGTGATGCGAATAAGAGGTCTCGTTTGAGAATGTGAGAAAGAACGGGGCACCCTCCCGCCAGGGGCGGAGAGGTCCGACAACAAAGACTACGAAGGTAATACGAGACTACAGAGTGTCCTCCCAGTTTGAAAACCTCAACCCAGTCCGACCAGAGCGATTGGGCGGGATGGGAAAATCCTTAAGGGAGGTGCGAGGTGGGAGCAATGGTCTGTAAATGAGTGCGTAGTCCGAGTGTCCAAAGAAGGAAAGATCGGATCAGTCAGGGTGTCTGAGGTAGGAAGAGAGAGGAAATGACCTTGATGGCAGCTGACTGAGTCTGTTTCTAGGAGACGAGAGGCTTTGAGGAGGCTCTCTTGCTCTTCCTCTTCCTCTGTGCTTTCCCTGGGAAGAAACTCTTGGGAGTCTTGAAGACGTGTGCAAGTCGTTGGGAGACTGCTTTGAGTTTGAGAGTCGTGGCTTCTACTCGTTTCCCTGGGACGTGCCATTCTGGGGCAGGGGGGGGCGGTGGTATGAAGGGAGGAGGAGGAAGGGGTTCTGCGAGCTGTGGGAGTTGAGATTAGAGGATGAGGGGTCATGGACGCGGTTTTTCTTACTTGTGCGTTCTGCATGTTTCTTGGGGAGGGTATGAAGCTCTGACGACGGGAAAGTCTGGCTCTGGTTTTATTCTCTTCGGCGAATTGCTGTTGCATGTACCACGTTGCGAAGTCATCAGGAGTGTTGGGGGGCTCTGCCTGGGCAGGGACGAGGGCTTCCCACGTACTGGATGGAGATAAAACTTCGGAGGAGGGGCGTGCAGGGGGCCACGACTCTTCTGTCTCGACTAGAATTCTTATTCGAGGGAGTGGTGCGTGTATCATTGATGCAGAGGTAGGAGGGAGGGGTTGTCTCGACGGACGGTAAAGGCGAGGAGGCCTGTAGAGTTGGACTCAGAGGATGGGTGGCCTAAATACTGAGCCGTGATGGTGGAGAGGAGCGATCAGTCGGGGAGGATGAATGGAACGTGTTTGTCTGTGGAATGTCGCTAGGGATTTGCTGATGATTGAACAAAGGTTGGGATAGGTGATGGGTTTCGGTTATCTTTGTTGAGGATTGCAACCGTTATTTAGTTTGTCAGAATGAGGGGAAGGGAGCCTTAGGCGAGGGCGGGTGTTTAAACAGAAATGAATGTGATGATTTGTTGCGGACGTAGCAATCAATGAGTGGTGAGAAGAGAAGAAGGGATGAGCTGAAGCGCTCACTCTGCTGGGCATAGACCTTACTCTATCGCCGCCCTCGTGCCTCGGTTGGCGCTAGAGTGGCCATCTATGCAAGGCGCGTCGTGAAGGCGCTGGTGTGGTTCGGCAGATCTCGTGACGATCTTCCGAGAAGGTGAGATGAGAAGGGGGTTACTATTGAAGGCGCGAGAGATGTACATGTGATGCGAATAAGAGGTCTCGTTTGAGAATGTGAGAAAGAACGGGGCACCCTCCCGCCAGGGGCGGAGAGGTCCGACAACAAAGACTACGAAGGTAATACGAGACTACAGAGTGTCCTCCCAGTTTGAAAACCTCAACCCAGTCCGACCAGAGCGATTCCCGAACTTGTAGGAGCCCGTGACGCGTTGCTGGTCGGACTCCCACTAAGTTTAGGAGCGGGAGACTTCAGCGCCGATATCCTTGTCAAGGATTTCTTGCTGCGCGCAATGTTTGAGGAACTTGGTGTGCAGGTTGTCTATGTCGTGCAAGCGTGGGGATAGGACAAAGGCGTGCCGGCGAAGGTATCTCCTGAAGGAGTCGCCGTCCCAGCGGCCGAGCTCTCGGACGGTTTCGAAGGTGTGGCCTCGCAAGAGGTATTCGAGAGTGCCGCCGATGCGGAAACAATGCCCCGTGACCTTGGAGAAGGAGGCGAGGGTGGCGGCCTTGTTGTAGGCTGAGAGGAAGGACTGGCGATGTAGGGACTTCCGACCCCCATTCTGACCCGTTGTGGTGTACGAAAATAGATGTTCGTGCGGGAGAGGGTTGTTGATTCGGATGTGCTCGTCGAGGGCCTGACGAGGACATGTAGGGTGTTGTTGCCGAGTCCAGACAACGTCTTCCCCTTGTTCTTTGCGAACTTTGGTCCATGGGATGTGGAGCCTGGTGGATTCGAAACCGAAAGGGTCGGTGAAATGGGAAACGCAAGCGATGGTGATGTGAATGGAGGGGGAGAATTCTTTGTTGTCGTCGATTAAATGCTCACCTGCTCTGAGTAGCGCGTGGAAGAGCGAGCATGCGCAAGCCTTGACGGCGATGCCCATCGAGGTGTCAGGGAGGTTCGCGATAGTTTTGGCTAACTCGTCGATGGTGATCGGTCTTCTCTGCGGCTTCTTTGAGGAGGCAGGGGCGAGTCTGTCCGCTGCTCGAAGTCCTAAGTGTAGCTTCTCGGACTCCGGGTTCCAGGGGTGTCCTTGTATGAGATGCCATGCTCTTACCCCGCTGACATAGTTGGATATGGTACTGCCCGCGTAGACTCCTGATAGGATTGAAATGAAGTAGTTGATGAGGGCGGGGTGAGCTGGGCAGCGTTCGGACTCTGGCACGCTTTTCCAGTCGCAGACGGAGTGGAAAAGGAGGAGTCCCGAGCCGTATGTTTGCAACGTGTTGCTGCTGAACGCTTGCGCGGTGATGTCACGGACGAGTCGGGCGTCGTCTTCACTGAGATAGAGCGGGACGATCGCCTCGTTGGCTGAACGCCATTGGATGAGTCGTTGACTTGCCTGGGGACCTGTGGACGGAGGGAGGAGTCTTGAGGGTTTTCGGCTTGGTTTGTGGGAGGTG
>JANAWD010000173.1:0-66309 GCA_027627245.1 Meripilus lineatus | reverse complement strand
TTCTGATTTTTTTTAATTAAAGTATGCTTCAAAAAAGAAATATATATTTTCCCTGTTAATTATTAGTTTATTCTGCAAAGATCTTTGAATTCTATAAACAGATATATAAATAAGCACTAATATTTATATAGTGTAGATAAGTCTTTTTAAACTATGATAATTATTTCAAGACATAATATAACTATTACAAATAGGAAACTCCAAGAGGAATTCGAAAGAGTTGATTTTACTAATACTTAGTATCAATAAATGCTATATATATCTCACTATAAATAGATACACAATAATATATAAAATCTAATCTATCTAGTCTACTTTTTAATAATGAAAATTATATATTAGTTTTATTAAAGTATTTATATAAGGCTCTATGTTGGCAGAATAATTAGAGTGTTTTAAAATTATATATAACTATAGTTTAAGTTTTACTGAAAAAGATTTATAAGAAATCCAGAAAGTTATCAAGTAATCTACTAGCTATAGATAAATCAAACTTTCAAAGATAAAAACTCAAGAACTTTCTTGGATGATAAATATAAAATTTAAAGTCATTATTATTCTTAATCTTTTATTTAGTCTCAGAATCTTTCATATTCACAATAGATAAAGTTATTAATAGAAAGTTTCTATAAATCTTGAAATATCAGACTTCTATTATATATCTTCTAATTTTTTTTCTTAATAAATATTTTGGTTTTGATTTATAGTATATTGTAGTCAAACTTCAGATTTATATAATAGAGTTGAATCTAACTTTTTTGATTCAGTTATTAATCTATCTGAATTCTACCAATATCAGTTAACAGATCATCTTTTAAAGATTCTATTTTATTTTTAAACTAGTTAGAAATAAGAATATTATCTACTTTTCTCAATAGAAGACTAGATGATAAAGAAGTATTATCCAAAGGCAGAAATTCTTTAATAACTTAAGCATTTTAATTTTATACTTTAAATTCATATCAGAAATTATTATCACTAGGAAAAAAATCAAAAATAGGATTTTTTTGATTAAACAAATTAGCAACTTTCTAGTGAAAAAGTTAATTATATTATAGAGAGATATTAGATTAGACTAAAATTTATAAATACACTTATCCAGGTTTTAAATTTATTTTGTAAGGTCTAGTGAGTATATAAAATAACTCTTTTAGAATAAAACTTCAAATATCTTAATATATAAAATATAGCTATCTTCTTTATATCTATATATATTGAATCTGGACAAGAATTAATCTTTATTACAGCTTGGAATTCTAATCTTAATTTATACTAATGTTACCAAGAAAAAAAGAGCATAATATTTAATTTCAAATATATATATTCTATATCCTTGAAGTTCTATCTTAAAACAGAATTTATTTATAAATAGATCAAATTACTTCTAAAGAATAATTGTATAGACAAGCTCATATTAATTTATATTAATACTGCATTGATCTACTATCATGTTTTCTATATAATAATATGCTTGAGATACTTGAGACTATTAAATTATAAATTTGATATCTTTTTAAGTTCTAATTTTAGAAATATTTATTCTATATTTTTATAACCTAGCTATATACTTATATCATATATTACATGTATATCTAAGTCTGAAAGATATATCAAATAATTTCTCTGTTGTCTCTTTATTCACTGTAATTACAATACTTTATACTAGATACATTCTATTCTATATCTCTATCTTTCTTATAATTATTATAAGATATTTTGATATTTAAATTTTATCTTACTAGCTATTGATTTTATACTGGTTTTTTCAGAAGATATTGGCTATAAAACAAGAAAATATCTTGTTAACTTATTTCTAATTCAAACTTTATGATCAAAGTCTTATTTCTGCTTTAAGACTTATATTTACTTTTAATAATATACAAATCCATATTGATCTTATTTTTTGTAGNNTNNAANNAATGAAAANANNANNATNNTNTTATNTNGTTANNNTACTANNTTGGAATAGAAAATCTTGTGTATCTTTTTATTTTTAGTCTAATGTCAATTGTTAATCTACTTTACTCAGTTCTTCTTTAAATATATATTAACAATAATTCTATAGATATTTCTTTTCAAGCAACTCTTAGTGATTTATTTTACATCATACTCTAAGAATCTTTCTATGATTTTTATATTCTAGTATTATTCACATAAAATATATGATTCTCCAATATTCTCTTATTTAAATCATCTATGATGTCCTTCTACTTTACTTTCTTCCTTTCTCACCTATCTTTCTTTTTTCTCTCTCTCCCTTCTCACCTCTCTACTCCTCCCCACTCGTTCCTCTTCTTTCTCTCAATAGTTACGGGTCTACAGCGCCGTAGCTTGTATCCCACAATGGGGACTTCAGGGACTTGTTTCCCAGAGGACCGAGACTCTCACGTGCAGAATACATCGCATCAATGATATCAAAAACTTGCCAAAGAAAGAGGGAGAATGGCAATCACCGCGCACATAGTATCACGTGGAGGAATTCTTGCACTCTCTGTCTGATAACCGACCCTTTGGATGCGGGTCGGAACACCATGGAAGGAAGCCACCAGAGAGATGGTTGCACGGGCGCTTCAATGAGTCGTCTTCAACCTTCTTCAACTTTCATGGCCTCTCTGTGTGAGGTCGCCCATTTCTGCCATTGCGGCTTCTCCAAGGACTCTCTACATTCATGCGGTTGATTTCCTGTCCCATTCCGTGTCTTTTATGACATACCCCAACGCCTCACTTTTCCGTCCCCAACGACAACTTTCTCGCTATCTCTCGCTCTCAGAGTCAGTGTTCCATACTGAATCCCGCTTTTGACCTCCTTGGTCAATGGTACACCACCACTGATGGTTCCTCAATTCTGAGCTACGCTGTGAGCTCATATTCAATTGGCACCCCAACACCAATGACGACTAACACTACTTGTTACCCTGTCACTTCGGCACACCGAATATTGACTACAGGAGCCTGTGAGACCATGGAGAGAGGGGCACTGCTATCGATTCACAGAGAGCATTTACATGCATGATCCGTGAGTACATCTTGTTCACACATTCTCTGAGGATCGAGATCGAGGCGGCCCTCAACTCCTCTTTCCTCTGTAGTCGTCTTCTCTTCTCGAAACTAATCGCAGGATTCTACTCAGGTTTACCCCCCTAGAACCCAATCAATAGACAAACACTTGCGATCTGACTGGAGAGATAATGAAGCCTAACCTACGCACACCCTATAATTGATACCAGGAAGACATCACCTATCCAACCTTGAGCATGTCGGATCCATCGTCGAGTCATGCTCACACAGGTCCGTCCTGCATATCAACAGTGCAATGATACAGACTGTTGTGGTATTGTTGCTCCTCAGAGCTATATCGCGCTCAGGTTCATCATCGTGGTCTCGTAGTCTCGAGTCGCAAGTATTAAAGTGGTACTCAGCGGGCAACCGCCCTACCGTCGAAATGTGATTGTGAAGAGCAACTTCGGTAGAAGGGTGACCAGGTGAGTGAAACGGGCCAAATTTACCTTCTTTCATCGACAAAACTTCCCTTCGTCCATGATCTCTTCCCTCGGTTGACAGTATCTCATGTCAAGACTTTGACTTTCCTTCTCGTCGGAGGTTTATTTCCTGGCACCAAGTCCTTGCGTCCTTATTTTCAGAGACCATGGGGGTTCGATACACGCTCAGCCTCCATGTGCAAAGGCATCAATAATTTGACAGCCACCATGTCGTCTTCCATCGATACATTAGCCTCACTATAGGGTGCAAGACACCTATTCGCCCTCGCAGGCTTCAATACCCTCAACTCTGGGAAGCGCCATAAGTTGCTCAACCCACTGAGATATCGATGACGACGTCTCAATCGATCGAGAGAGTGTCAGAGGCATGCGACACTATGGTGGAGGTTCGTTGAATAAGTGGAATTTGAAGGTTCACGTAGGCTGGTCGAATGTATGTCCTCTCCGTTGATACCCTCTGTGCGTCGGATCAGGTTCAAAGCGCTAATTATATTCATTATCTTGGGGATAGACATGGAAGCTACATTGCGGTCGAATCGAGCGCAGGAAATCCTCGCGTCAATCAACAGCGTAAGTCATTGTCCCACGTACGTCTGGCTGTTGTTGAAAGTTGAATCTCGAGCAGATGAGAAGTGTAAACCACATACTCCTTGTAGTGCTCGCTAGACAAAATACTTTACTTTTGTCTCAGGGTTCCCACATGCGTGTCATTTGCGCGCAAGACTGGATGGACCGGAGTAACCAGATCTTCGAAGCTTGGTTCTGAGTTTGCTGAGTTTTGTTTGTGTTTACCTCGGAGCACGTCCAAACGCAATCGAAGTCGCAGAAGACGCTAACAACGGAGTAAGAGAAGTAGGGTGTCCTAGTAAATACTGATTGTCGATACTTGACACAACAACGTCGAAAAAAGACAAACAGACCAACGAGAACCTATTCCCAACGCTTCATTCCGTTCACTCTCTCGATTGTCTTCGCCTACAATTCTAAGGAGGCTTCCAGGAGAGATCGCGACCCTGAGCAATCCCCTCGATCACATTCATCCAGACTCTAGCAAAGCAATACAAAACGACTGCGGAATGGCATGATTGAAAAACTCTCGTTAGAGTGCACGGGGCGGAAGATGACAGAGGATAACCAAAGGAAATCAAGATACCAGCAATGTGTTCCCTCAGAATCCAATACACCAAGGAAAATCAAAGGGTAGCCGTAGGTCGTCCCGGAAAATCATATCGTCGTCGAAAAGCCTACTTGTCATAGCTGAGGATATGCGAAGGAAGATGTAAAGAAACTGCCCACCTCAAGCAGATCCTGGTGAATCACAACCTGCTCTCCACTCGTCATCTGTATCCCTGAAATGTCTCCTCAATGACGGGGCTGGTCTTCCACCTTCTGTCCGTTCTTCACGAATGTCATTCCATTGTCCCTCTTCCCTTCACGGCTCTCAGAGGCACCTCAGCCTGGTCCACTCTCCCAGGTATGCCGCACGGAGTCAAGGATGGCAGGTGAGATGCACGGAATAGTGGAATAGAATCGTCGATTGTACAAAGCGAAATTGTTGCAAGGTACCGCCAGAAGTACGTCGATATCTGAACGACTAGGCCTCTGTGTACGAACAAAAAGTCTGTGGAAAGCAATCAGTCCCCACATCCCGATGTCGCCATTGCCAATCTCTGCACCTGCTACATCCATGGGGTATTCTGAGACTTCATAGGTGTCCAAAGGGCTGTCCGTGAATAAGATAGACGTGTATATGCCCTCGTGAGCATAGTGTACATGATGCTCGGATCACTAGTGCGGACAAGGACGATGATTGTCCACAAACTCGGCTCGAAACAATGAAGAGTACATGCCTTTGCCTCCGCGTTCCTGCATATTCAAACCAGCCAGCCATCTTGAAGACTGCGCAGAATCGCAACCTTTTTTCCACCAGATACGACGAGCGCATATGGTCGCGAGCGAATCAACACAGGAACGAAGGGATGGGCCGTCTGAATACATCCACTTCATGAAGATCAGACTTGAAGTGACGAGTGCTGAAGAAGACTTACTAATAGCCAAGGAACCATCTGATGTGTCTGACCACTGCATATCTCCCCTTTCGGGTGAGTCTTCTCGTTTGTTCGTTGGTGCTTGCGCTTCATTTTTGACAGATGTAGAGCGTGTCCCCAGGCGACATGGATTACTTGCAGCTCGAGATGACGGATATCCTTCATTTTCGGGAGAGCATGGGGTCAGTACGTGTGCTCCTGGATTGCACTGGTAGAAGAGCGAATGAGCAAGAGGGGAGTCAAAGGTATGCCGTAATAATAGTAACGCAATTCCATGAAATCTGGGTAGCAGATGGTGGTATTGAACTGTTGAGACAAAGGAGATGTATGAGGAGCGGGAGAGTAAATCTCTTCGATGCCTTGGGAGGGAGCTTCTTGCGACGGGCAACCAGCCATTCTATAGCATATCCTGGAGTCTCCACAGAGGTTTTATGCAGTCCGGTCAGGTTCAGAATCGTACATGATAGATGATAATCGTCTTGTGAAGACTTAGCGTGGCGACGGGACACCAGAAGAACGCATTCAGAGACTTTGTGCCCACAGCAGGGAAGAATTGGTCGGCCAGAATGGACGGGTCACAGAAGAAACGGTATGGGCGCTTAGCCCATTGTCATCATTGCTTCTATTCTCCGACGAGGCACCTCATTCGAGTTGACATTGCTGCAACTTGGAGGTGAGTCTTCCTGCTCGTCCTATTGCTGGCAAACCCACACCCAACATTTTCCCCTTCTAGTTCTAGCTGAGGTGTCCACCACTGCCTTCCATCCCCGCGTCTCTTCGGGCTATCCTTACTTGTACACCGGCATCCGGCTGGCATCCCGAGGGACTAGTACCTTGCCAATTGGGTTGGCTCCTCGCCCCTACAATGCATTTAGCCATCTACCTACGCTTAGAAGTTCTATCTGTTCCCTCGCTACATCCTCCTTGGGTCTAGTCATCTGCTCAGAGGTGTACCATGATCCCTTGTTGTTCGAAGTGGTGTCCGGCCTCATTCAAGCCGCCGTGTTCCAGAGTACATGCCGATTTTAAACGGAGTCGCAAGGACACCCTTCCTAATCATCTAGAACCCCCTCAATCTTCTGTGCTGTACTGCCTTGATCTTGATGGACGCTGGATGCTCCGTGCTTCTCGACAATAGCGTTCCAAGTCTGTTGCCCACATCGACAGCATGGCTATACGTCCAGTTTGATCGTGTTGACCTGCAAAAGGTTGCATATACCTCGGTGCAGCATGTTTCCCTTTTGCATGCTTTATCCCGTTTTCTGCTCATCCATATTTGCGAAGCTCAGGAACGCTCGTCTCCCATGGCATCTACCAATCCTAGGACTTAGCCGTCGGTTCCTGTCCGTATTATCGACTGTCTATATGTACGCTTTCCTCTTGTTTATATCTTACGGCATTTGAGCAGCCGCATTACCTCCACAAATCGGACACCGTTTGGGACCTTGTGCTTATATCAATCCTTGTGCGGCCATCTCGATGTTTATATCGACCAAAATCTGGCTGCTCTTTTTGCGACGGAATCTTGCGAGAGTCTCACTCTCCTTCGTTTCTGAACAATGCACACACTGAGCATTTGACTCATCCAAACGCTTGAATCACGTCTGCGCGTTTGCATGCTATGTTCGATGCACAGAACTCACTGATACGATCCCTAGACTTGAACAATACACGTATAGGGTCTTCCTAGGATTCCACTTACCACAACACAAAGAAGACCATCTACAGATACCGAGTTTGTCACTGGCTGTCCAACTCTGCTACTATTTCCAACTAACTATGCGGAAGACACGCGATAATCGAAGTTTAATCCTAGTCTTCACAGCCTTCGGCGTTGCTTAAAATGAGGAGTCCTTATGGTTGATTCCTCAGTGACTTCCGACCCCCCACACTGTAAGTTGCCCACATTTTCTCTTTCTATCATGTCCACTGAACCATTAAGATAGCGATACGCCGCGACCCGTACAAATACTCGATCATGGACCCTTCCCAGGACCCTTCCCAGGATATCTCCCAGGACCCCCCGCAGGAGAATATACCGTTTCCACGTCCCGTGGCTGTCGAACCGCACGAAATTCTAAACCCCATTCCATCATCCCCTTCCTCGTCGTCATCTTCCACATCATCCCCTCCGAGTCCATTGCCTCTGCCATCACCACCTCCGTCTCCCATTGCGTCTTCCTCGAACGCTGATCCGTCGTCATCCCTCGTCCATCCACAATCTCATGTTGTCACGCACTTCGCACAGAATCTACTTTATTACCTCCCTAGTCCTGCCGGCCAGTCCATTCGACCCGGATCGAATCCTGATACGGGATTTCCAGGGGAAATTTGGCAGCCCATTCTCGAGATTCTATACGAAAGAGGAAGTGTCGTCGCGCTTCTGGCTTGTGCGTTGACATGTAGATATCTTCGCGAGCCTGCGCAAAGCTTGATCGATAGCTTCTTTGGGTATACAATCAGAACATGGACGTATGAAGACATCGACCGAATTGTTCAGTGTGTCGACGACTCGCCGGGGAGTGCAAACCTCTTTAGAAAGGTCCAATTTATCCCAAAGAAACGAGGTGACAAGTCCGCCGGATCTGCTGTCGCCCTCTCAGTAGCTCCTCTGCGACTGGCGGGTCAGCGTGCACTCCGTCGTGTGGACTCTCTGAGTCTCGGGAGGTCTATGTATGACCCAACAATCGAGGCCTACTTTCATCCTCGCTCCTGTCCTCTGTATGGTCGTGCATTCCCCGATACCACTCAGATCGAATTCAATGAATTTCAATTTGATTCATTTATGGAATTCGCATTCCTCGTTACATCCTTTCCTGCACTGACATCCTTGAAACTCAAGGTGGTTTCTTGTAGAAATCAAGTAATTCCACCGAGTGTGGCAAGAGGGCCCAAGAAACGCAATCTACGGTTGACGGAACTTGAAGTGGGGGGATCCAGTATGAATGAAAAATGGTTTGCGGAAACATTTCTTTATTGGTTACTTCGAAGGTGTGGTCGATTCCCGGAAAATATTGACTTCAGTGAATCATTGTTTGATCATTCATGGGGTCGTGAAGTGCTACGAAATTGTTCCGGGAGTCTTCAGAAGTTTACAATATGGCTCGATTCAGAAACCAGGCGATCACGAGGCGATTTCGCGAGGGATTCATGGTTGAGTGAGTGATTATCCTTCGTCAATTGTCCAGTGATCTCCATCACACCTATCAGGTGCATTCGAGCCCGGATCTCCCATCGCGCAGACTGTGGTGCTGGGGTTGTTCGAAGAGAGCGACATATCCATGATGAAGACATTCATCTCACACCACATGAGTCCTGCACAAACATTGAACCTGGGGGGCATTCAACCAACTGCTGAGGACTTCCATTCGTTCTCTTGGAAGATGCTGGATATCCTCTTATTCAGCTGGTATATGTTGTATGGCACGAGAAATTGTCGCACATTCTCCCTCAATCTCTATGTGCCTCAGAAATTGTGGGACGGGAAACAGGCAGTAAAGGAGAAGACTACCGAAGACGAAGCAAACATGTGGCTTCACTCCTTGTTTCCGCTCAACATGGCAGTCGGGAGGGAAAGGTGGCTAGGATATTGCAAAGCGGAGCAAGGCGAGTATTGATTTGTATTGACCTCGCAAATCAGAAGCTGATTGGTTCGCAATTTGCACATGTAAACGCAGGCTATCGATGAAATCGTAGCTCCAAGCTGTGATGCATATGATACTCATGTCTTTGAGGTTCCGGGATGTACTGTTCCTCTTCTAGGATTCGAGAGACCAGACATTTGGTGTACGGTGGTATAGCTTGCAATTGTACGATTCTGTAATCATAGACTGGAGGAAAAGACCGTGTCTTCCATCGTATGACTTTCGAGAAATAACATGTATTGCGGAGAACTGAATGACACATAGCGACAACAGAACAGACGATACAAATCCTGACGCTGTCATTACCTTGAGCGTGCTTGCTCAAATTGGATCGAGGAGTTCAGGGGGAAAAGACATAGAATCAACGACAAGATGTACACCGAATGCCTTGAACCATTCTCACCAAAGGTGTCCCGTAGCATGCTTCCCTTGGTCCCTTGCAGTCTCACGACCGCTGGTTGCATGAATGCCGTCAACTTCGCTCTCGGCAATAGGGGGTGATGAATGCGATCACAAACTGTATGGCTCGTACCCTCCATGCCGACGACGTGGTTTCACATGCAAATCTGAACCATTTGGTGTCGAGTGAACTCGGTTTGCGAAAAAGCCGAGATTCGAGAAGGGAGAGGAAGATGATTGTACACGAAGCAAGGCGTGGCACAAAATAAATCTATGGCCAAATATCAGACGAGTCCAAAATCCGAATGGCCGGGGAATATGTAACGTGCTGGCTTTGTGAGGCAGGGTCCACTGTTTGTCGTCCGTACTATGATCCCATCCTCTCAGCTGCAGTTCCTTCCCAGAATGCACATATCATATATCGCTCGTGTATCTGTTGCCTGGCCCGTCTCCGTCAGTGCGCAGAATTGAGGAGTAGAAGATGGACATACCAGACGACGGCCAATGAGCGTAGACGCGCACAAATGAAGCTGGCATCGACGATGGGTACTGGCCAGAGCAGTTCCATATGAAGCTGAATGGTGACTAGAGAACACCCAGGATGAGGTGCAGCTATGAACGATGAGGTAAAAGAACAATTCATAGAGGATCTGGCGATAATGTCCAAAATGTGTGCCAGTGAGGGCTAATGGATCGCAAGAGTAACGAGACTCGGAGTCTCGAATGTGGCCAAGAAAACCAAGGATAGATGATCTGTATCATGAGATCCCAAGATGCACGTTTGAAGACTCGGATCGGCGACAGTAAACAGGTGGTATTGAGAGTACATGGGGATGAATATGGAGATGGGCTTTCGATCTGCTGAGAACGTTAAGAGTTTTGACGTCAGAATGCATTTGCAAAGGTGCGTCGAGCGCTGGGAGGTAATGCAGAATGTCGGCGAGGTGGTGCGGCTCGACAGTAGAAAATCATGATCCGAGGATATCAAAAGTGATATATTTCCGTAGCGAATCAACTATATGAAGGAAAATTGAACGGTAGCTGTAGGTCATGACAGTGACTCAGGTTGACGTTAAGCCGACTTGTCACAACTGAGGATATGCGAAGGAATAAAGAAGGATTCGCTCACGTCAGATGTACCCTGGTGGATCGCACCTTCCTTTCCACCCCCTGCATTTCTGAAATGCCACCTCAACGACGGACTTGTTCTTCCACCTTCCTTCACGGACACCTGGCCACTATCCTTCCTTCCCTCGCGACATACTTCAGCCTTTGTCACAATGATGTGGGACAAAAGCGTCATGATACTCACTATATGCTGGGGGAAGTCCAAAGAGGTATAACGACCAAGGCACCAAGAGTGAATTAAGTAAAAAAACATACCTTGTTCTCGATAACCTTGGGGGTTCCTCGGTAAATATTGCAGCATGACGTGTCACATTCTGAGATTGGTCATCTTTATGACGAGAGAGGGGTAAAGAGAGATTGTAGAATGTCGCCTTCTGTTGATCAGGCCTAGTCAAACATACGGCTGGGATTCTCAGACGAGTAAGATGCTCACCGATATTCACAGACCACCTCTGACTCTGGGCCCTGTTCCATCGTCCTTCCTAGAGGTGTGGTTTGTAAGCTTGTAGAGGTCGGATGGTTGGCACCAAATGGCTGTGACGTGTGGTGGGATTCCCATAGTTTCACATTCTGGGATATATCGAGTATTTGTGACAATAAAGCAACGGTGTCGCTTGGTTGTCCGTAATTCGGAGGACCAGAGACGTATCATGCCCTACTGGGTAACAAGGAAGGTGGAAGTTGCACGAAACAAAGGCCTATGATACTGAGCTGTTTGCGTCAACAACCTCGGTAGTGGGAGTGGGACTTGGATGCAGCTACAGTATGGCCCAGCTTGCAATTTCGGACCTTGATAACGTCAAGAGGATATCAAGAAGAGGTAAGTGATATGTACCAGCAGCATAAACCCTGTTCTTCTCCAGGCCGCTGAGCAGTGCTCGGTAGTGATAGATCGCAAGCAGAAGGAGGTTTGTTGTTCAACAAATGCAGATCTTGGGTGAAGAAGTCAATTCAGGATGTGTGGTCGGCGAGATACCACTCTGGGACTCCCCCCGACACTGATTCTGCAGAGCATCCTGCAATCGTATGATATGGTCATATGAGCCGAGAATATGCTAGCACGCACCTCACCTGTAGCCCCCTGTTGCCGCTCTCAGTTTCGTATCTTAGACCCATGACACACTGGTGTAGGAGTATAACGATGACGTTCTCAAAGTGGAGAGGTAGGCAGAGCCAGAAGGGGTGGTTTACAACATGGAGGGTGCTGGGCAGACTGTCGCACGGGCGCTTTGTCTTGTGCCAGCATGGTCTCTCCTGCGAGGTCGCCCCTGCACCAGGCTTCTATCCTGGCAACTTCTTCAACGACACCCTGGGGCTCCGAGTCTTCTTTCCCGCTCCTTTCCATGTCTTTGGTACGCCTCACTGCACCACGCAATTATCTCCACTCAACTTTTGCTCGGACGTGTATTCCCCCAACCAAAATTATCCCTCGCTCACCCCAGAACACTGTGACTACGTTCCTGCTCTATTCTGTCTGTCTTTTCTGGTATACCCGTCGCTCCACACGGTTCTCTCCCCTGGGGCCCGGCTTCCCATCACCAAAGGAAACCGTCTCTATCTCGCGGCTCTCCTGACGACGTCCCACTGGACAACCTCTTCAGGCTCCTCATTCTACTGCGCATCACAACATGCGAGTCCTTGAATTGAGCGTAAGTTCTGATCTCATTGCTCGTACTCCTCACTAAATCCTTGCCGTCCTCCTCACATGTCCTTTCCACTTCACAAGACCAAGACCGTCCAGAAAATATGAAGTTGCCATATTTCACAGTTTGATTTCTTGCTCCAGAATTCGACTATGAATTCGTGTTCAAGTGACACTCAAATACGATGGTCCCCAACACTACTTCCATTCCCGCAACCTCGGTCTTGGGAATTCTATCCACAGCATCTACCCAGACTATCGAGGGAATGTCATCGTTAGAGATTACGGAGAGAATTTCAACACATGATATCGTGAGTCCAACCTTGTTGATGCCTCGAGTACTTCTCTGAGACTGCAGCGGTCCTCAAGTCCTACTCCCTCCGTCGCCGCGTTCTCCTCTCGAAGCGTACCACGAAATCTCACTCAAATCTCCATCGCTACATCAATGCACAGATAACTGCGGCCTTGCCTCGGAAAACAATGAAGCCCGGCGGATGGATACCCCAGAATTGGTACCAGTGAAGACACGGCTTATGTACCCTCGTTCAAGTCGTAGCCATTGGTCTGGCCCATGCACACGGAGGGTCATCGCTCATGTCAGAAGTGCAATAACTTGCACTGTAGCCCTATCGGGGCTATAACGTGATAGGTCCGCCTTTCAAGATCCCTCCCTTCCCGAGTCGCAATTGTTGAGTGCTACTCAGTGACCGAACACCCTGCCGAAAGATAGTTTGATAAGAGTAGTCCCGGTGACGGAATGACCAGGTGAGTAAAATGGATCAAATTCATCTTCCTTGATAGACCAAGCTCGCCTTCGTCCGTGCTATTCTTCCCTCAGTTGACTGTATCTACGATCAAGTTAGTATTGACTCGTTATTCCTTTTCGTCACTCGCTATGTCCTTGGACAACATCATCACCTTCAAGTCCCAAGGCTCTTCGATATCTGTTCAGGATCCGCGCAGAAAGACCCCGACGATTCGGCGATCTATATCTCATCTACTGCGGATACGTTGACCTCAATATAGGTCGGCAGGACACTCATTCGCCCTTGTAGGTCACAACACCCTCAGGCATTAATGCCGTAGGTTGCTCGATCCACTCAGATACTGATGACAAGGTCCTAACTGACTGCGAGAGCGACAGGGATATGCGCTGTGGGGGTGGGGTGTCTTTCGATCAGCGTAACTTGAAGGGGGAGCGCTTACTACGAAGACGTAGATATCCGCCGCCAATACACCCTGTGACTTGTCATAGATTCCGGGTTGGATCATCCTTTCCCCCTTTGCGGCCGCTGTCCAGCTATGCCGAACGATGACCAGTACGGGTCACAGCTCTACCCAAGGTACTGGCCGCCCAACTACAGCCAGATCTGAATGCGTCGCGCTGTATCGCCTTTATCATGATGGACGCCGGGGGTATGAGGCTTCGTTCTTCTTCATGACAATAGGATTTGGGAGCCTTCTGCAATGGCAATTATGCAGGATATCGACACTTCTAATATCCCATCTCTTCAACGTCGGGCTGCGAAGTCCGTGAGATACTTGAAAGGATGAGTCGAGGTCGACGACGGTCTTCAGTGGGTATATGGGCCAAAAGAGACTAAACAGTGTCAAGGAATCTTACTACTGCATCTTGTCCTTAGCACATCTGAGGAGTAAGAGCTTGTCCACTCGGGCGTGACACAGGAAAATTGGGACGTCGACATCCTCGGTACGTTGCACAGCCTTTTGGCTCCAAGAGTCCGATATGAGAGAGATGGACAAATAGACAGGCTGCCTGTGCGTTGGAAGAGACAGGCCATGTAGACAACCTGTGCTTGTGCCAGTGAGGCTCATCGCTAATCTGTTGATCCGTTTCCACCATTTTCGAGACCAGGGACAGCCTGCATTGACCGTGGCTTCCTGGACAGTTCCGAGTTTTCCTAACGCAAGTACCACCCATACCTCTGCTGTACTCGCCGTGACTTTTTCCTCCAACGAATTCCGTCTGTCTGTCCTCGCGCTCCCTTCAAATCCAAGTATACCCTTGTGAGCTCTCCAAGTAAAGATCCGCCTACACAACGGCGACTGGGAGCGCTTGTCCGTGCCATCAATGATCTTTCCTCGCCCAGTCCTGGTCTATTATCCCTGGGTCCTGTGCGCGAGAGGTATCAGAGGTACGTGCTTCTCGATACTTGCGTTCCAAGTCCGGATACTATGTGCTGATGAGTCCCTCGTATTAGGGCGCTTTTCTACACATGTTATAAAGCGTCCACTCGCCTCCTTGGTTCCTTCCACCCTTTGCTGAACTCGCTCTAGGGAGGTCTTCAACCATCTGTACTTTGCAATCTTCGTATGTAGACACCTTTTTCAGTGTTTTCGAAAGCCGGCCACTGTCTCATTTTCTCATAGGCACTTCTTTCTCGCTCTCAATCTTGCGTGTATACACATCCATCAAACCTAAACTGAAACCATTGTCCGTCGTCAAAGCTCGACGTTGAATTGTTCTCATTCAAGCGAGACTTTCTTTGACTGCTTCCCCGTATCTCCTCTCGGGGTCCGTAGAGGGCTTGCGTGTTGTCCCCAAGCCTCTCCATCAAACTCGTACTCAATCGAGCTCTTGCGCTTCACATTTGCACCCCTCGTTTTTGATCCGTAATCTATAATCATCACTCAAATGCTTATCAAGGAAGCATCCACCTCAATGATTCAATATTTCGCTCCTCTGAGCCCTGCATCACTCACAGGGTTATGGTCACCATTGTGGTCTGATCCGGAGCCTTTTGATAATCCCACATCATCTATCTCGCGATACGCGGACTTCGAGAGAGTTGGACCTGATGCATGGTTGTATGAACCTGCACCTTTGACATGGACACCTGGCGGACTCTCTTTTGATGTTTGGCTATTAATTATAGATATATTTAAAAAGAATAGAATGATGCTTTTGGCTTTTGCTTTGACATGCAGAACTTTTCGCAAGTATGCTCAGCGCCTGATCAACAAGCTTCCTAAATCCTGGAAAATTGATCCAACAACATATCAGGATATCAATGAACTTGCTGAGGCTATTCAGAGCTCTGCACAGAATGGCAAATGTATCTCTGGTATGAATGTGGAACCACCTAAGCCATGGGATGCACATGAGATTGCATTCTCTATCATTCCTATAAAGCTCTCAAACAAGCTTTCTAAGATCAATACTCTTGCTATTTCAAATGTAAATACTGAGACTTACTTTCATCCTTTGACCTGGAGACTTTTTGGCCGTGCATTTTCTACTGTCACTCAACTGAACTTGGTCTTGATAAAATTTCCCTCATTTGTAGATTTTGCTTCTCTCATTACTTCTTTCCCTGCTCTTTCTTCTCTTTGTCTCTTAAAAGTTTCTTGTAGAAGTCATGCTGTTCCTCTGAGTATCACTAGAGCACCTAGAAAGTGCAAGTTGAAGCTAAAGAGTCTAGAACTTTGTAGAGATCTGGATACATGGTTTATTTCAATTTTTGGAACATGGTTTGCTCAGATAGGTGGTGCACTGACTGATACACTGGAGACTTTTTCTAATAGTTTCATCTACCTAAAGAATAGAGGTATATTTGAATCATCTGAGACAGAGATTAAAAATTTAATAATCAGTTGTAATAATCTTCAAGTAAGAGATGTGACATCATCTTTGTATCAAAGTAAGTATAGATAATATCCTTGATTTATTTTAACTCTAAATATTATATTTTAGATCTCAATAAGCTTCAATTGCAATCTACTAAACTTAAAACAATCAAATTTAATGATCCAGATCCAACAACAGTTAGATCAGTGAATCTGATTCTACCTTTTATAATAAAATATATACATAGATTAGAGCTTCAATGGATAGAACTAAACTCTGTCTCAGACCTTGATTCTTCTGCTTGGATTAATCTTGATATACTCTTATCAGCAATGTATATTAGACAATATACATCTAGCAATATACAGATTTCTATAAATCTTGGTACCTCTTGTAAAATAATTGCTAAATCTCATTTTGATGGCTCTTCAAAGAAAATGATGAGATTTTTGTTTCCCTTAACTACAAGTCTAGGTGAAGACATCTGGGTAACACTTAAAGAATAAGTTCTAGTTAGTAAGATTTCTATATTCTGTAGCTATCATTTTCTAAACACTTTCATCTTTTTTGAGATTACCAATGTAATTATTATTATATCAGGATTATATTTTCTCTTGAGAATCTGTTACTTGAGATTCTCTCTTCTTCAACTTCTTTTCTATTTATTTTTTGTAGATATAAAATGTGATCTTATTGATTTCTTTTGATTCTACTACTTTATATATATTTTCTCTTCTAGCTTTATTTATTATAGTTGCAACATGTAATACCCATGGACTTCTCTTTCTGTTATTTTTGAAGTGATTGGAATTTATTTTGTTCTTTTCTATTTGTTGAGCTTATCTCAGTTTATGTTTTTCTTTCATTTTGTTGTCTGTTCTGACTTCTTTTTATATCACATATACTTTCTGTAGTGATCTACTTTCCTGAGATTATTTTCTGTATTTTCTTTAAATATATTTTTTGAACTTTACTTAACTCAAGTGTCATTGTTAGAACTGCTAAACAAATAGAAATAATGTGAGTGACTTTTTCTTTTAATTTTTATTGATAGTTATATCATCTCCTTTCATAATACTTATCAACTATAAATTCTCTCTATCTAGTTCAAAAGTCAGGCTGACCAGTATCTCTAAAACTTAAGTGTATATGATCTGACTGCAAGATCTATTCACTCTAATATTTTGTATACTTGGTCAACTCAGATGTGCCTATATCAACTTGACAAAATATGATGATCTTATTGAATGTGTCAAAGACTCAGAGATCAGCAGAGTCATTGGAAAATGTGCTATATAGACTTCAAGTTCTAATTAAAGGACTCAGTGTGTCTTTCTTACCATCTTACCTGTCCAGATTGCAGTTCTCTGTGACCCCCACTGACTCTCAGGATAGCTCAAGATAATGGTCACAACAGAAATTAAGGATATATATAATCCCAAAGTCTGCAAAAAAAGTTGGTCTTATAAGGATACCAATAATGGACATCTGCGCTATCTAAGCTATTATAGATTGTTGGAATAATTATGCTGTATTGGGGAGAGACTTCCTGATAGCAAAATCACAGCCAGATACTAATTAGTTAATAAAAAATATCTGGGGTAAACAGACATGTAAAACAGATCTAGGAGAATACTGAAATGGTGACTATGAAGAGGAGTATGAACAAGGTTGATGAGGATCTTTGAGAAAGAGTACTTAGCTGGTCACCCACTACTCTCTTCAGTGCCTGTCTTCTCTTCTAAGGTACTTATCACTATTTGGGAAAGCCAAAAAATCACCTACATTGGCAGTAGATGGATTAAATAAATGTATACTAGAGACACTGTTTCAAGAGATAACGAGTGCGAGGATAAAATATGGGACTGATTCGGATGAGTTGGGAGTTGGACACAGAGAAGGTGACTAGTGAGGAATGCAAACAAATGAATAGGACTATTGACATACAAACTGTGACTCTTCATGCGTGTGTCTAGACTCCATAGTCATCTTGGTCATGATCATTGAACAGGTCTTGTATGGATAAACCCAGATGTCCACAAATCTGATACCAGGTCAATAATTACATTACTATATTTATATAATCTATCCACTATCCATGCAAATGATTTTTCAGCTCTTCTAAACAATGATAGATGTCTTGGAAGAGAAGAAGGGTATTGAAGAGAGCAGTGAGTGATCAGCCAAGTGGTCTTGTTTGAAGATCCTTGTTACTCTTGCTTAGACTCTCTTTGCCTTCTCATAGTTACCATTTCAATATTCTCTTATATCTATTTTATATGTCTATGGTATTTCTATTGATGTTATATCTCATCCAAGGACATCTGAAGCATCAATTGTCTGTTACTCCCTTGAGTTTATTATTGACCAATTACCTTACTGTAATTTTCAGAGGAGAAAGTCTTTCCCAATATGTCATAATTATTCCAGCAATACATGCTGATTTAGATAGTACAGGGAACCATTATTGTTGACCTCATGAGACCAATATTTTCAGGGACTTTGAGATCATAGCCTCAATTTCTGTTGTGAATATTACCTAAGCTGTCTTAAGACTTAGAGAGCCTAGGGGTCACACATGACTACAATCTGACAGATAGAATGATAAGAAGAAAGCTCTGAGTCCTTCAATGAGAGATCTATATAGCTTATTTTCTAATGGCCCTGCTGATCTGTAAGTATTGGACACATTTAATAAGATCACTATATATTGTCAAGTTGATATTGTTATAACTGAGTTGATCTAGTATGCAAAAGATACAAGTAAATGGATCTTGCAATTAGATAGTATAAACTTGAAGTTCAAGAGATATTAGTCAGCCTGACTTTTGAATTAGACAAATATAGAGAAAAGAGATTATACAACTACTAAGAGTAATTGCAAGAAAAAGTCTCTTACTTCACTTCTAATTAAAAATTGTTATGTAGCTCTGACAATAACACTTCATCTAAATAAAGTTTAGAGGATATATATATTTAAAGAAAATACAGAAAATAATTTTAGGAGAATACATCTCTACAAAAAGTATATATGATATGAAAAGAAGTCAGAAGATATAACAACATAAAAGGAAATGAAAATCTGGGATAAGCTCAATAAACAGAAAAGAAAAAAGTTCAATTGAATCACTTCAAAAATGAGAGAATAAGAAGTCCATGGGTAATACATGTTGTAGCTATAGTAAAGAGAGCTAGAAGTGAAATTGAAAATGAAGTAGTAGAATCAAAAGAAAATAACAAGATTATCTATTGTCTCTATAAAAAAAGATGAAAAAGGAGTAGAAGAAAGACTTTTAAGAGAAAAACACAACCTCGATAATAATGAGTACAACAGTGATCTTAAAAAAGACAGAATTATTTAAATGAAATAAAAGCTACAAAATTTAGACATCTTACTTAAAATCTAACTTTATCTAAACAGAATAGATTTATCATTGAGAGAAATACAACATATTATTTAATGTCAAGAATAGAACTTATTCCTCTTCAAGCTTTACCCAGATGCCTTCACCTAAACTTGTAGTCAAGGGAAACAAAGTTCTCATCATTTTCTTTTGAGATCCATCAAAATGAGAGTCAGTAAATTCTTCATCAGTCATAGAGACATTGATAGTAATCTGTATATTTCTAGACATATATTGTCTAATATACATTGCTGATAAAAGAATATCAAGAGTAGCCCAAGCAGGAGAATTAAGATCTGAGATAGATTTTAGATAAATATCTTCAAGCTTTAATTTCTGTATATATTTTATTACAAAAGGTAGAATTTGATTCACTAATACAACTTTTCTTGTATCCAAAAAAGAAAAATTAATTGATTCAAGTTGAGTAGATTGCCTTTGAAGATTGTTGAGATCTAAAGTACTATGTTCAGAATTGAACTAAATAAAGAATATCATGTATACTTACTTTGATATAATACTAATTTCATATATCTTACTGGAAAATCAATACAATGAATTGTCAAATCTTTTATCTCAGATGATTTAAATACACCTCCATTCTCTGGGTATAGAAGTATTCTAGAAGGACTCTGCAGACTGTCAGTAATTGCACCACCTATCTGAGCAAACCATGTTCCAAAGATAAATAAAAACCATGCATTCAGATCAGTATGAATTTCAAGCATCATTAGCTTTAACTTGCACTTTCTAGGTGCTCTAGTAATACTCAAAGGAACAACATGGCTTATACAAGACAGAGTACTCAGAGAAAGATCAGAAAGGGCAGGCAAAGAAGTAATGAGAGAAGCAAAATCTACAAATGAGGCAAATTTTATACAGAACAACTTAAGTTCAGTGATAGTAGAAAATGCACAGCCATAAAGTCTCCAGGTGAAAGGATGAAGAGGAGTCTCAAGATCTGGACTCCAAATTCGAAGAGACTTGACCTTAGAAAGCTTATTTGAGAGCTTCACAGGAATGGTAGAAAATGCCACCCCATGTGCCTTCCATGGCTCAGGTGTTTCCACATGCAAAGAAGAGATACATTTGCCATTCTGTGCAGAGCTCTCAATAGCTATAGCAAGTTCATTGATATCCTTATATGTTGCTGGATCAATGACCCATCTGTCAAGCCTCCTGATCAAGTCCTGAGCATACCCGCGAAAAGTTCTGCATGTCAAAGCAAAAGACAAAAGCACCATTCTATTCTTTTTGAAAATATCCATAATCATTAGCCAAACATCAAAACAGAGTCCGCCAGGTGCCCATGTGACAGGTCCAGGTCGATACTCCCATGCCTTGGATCCATTTCTCTTAAAGTCTGCACATCGCCGCTGTAAGATAGCTGCGGAAAGATCCAAAATAATGGGACCAGATGGTGGTGATGACTGAGACCCTATGAGTGATGCGGTGCTCAGAGGAGAAGCAGAATGGTCAACCATTGAGGATGGCGGTTCCATGGTAACTGCTTGAGTGATGATTACGGATTACGGATTAAAGACGAGGGGTACAAACGTGAAGCGTAAGAGCTTGATGGAAAGGCTCGGAGGCAAAACACAAGTCCTCTGCAGACCCCGAGAGGAAGTATGGGGAAGCAATCAAAGTCTCGCTTGAATAAGGACAATTCAACGTCGAGCTTTGAGGACGGACAATGGTTTCAGTGTAGGTTTGATGGATGCGTATGCACGCAAGATTGAGAGCGAGAAAGAAGTGCCTATGACAAAATGAGACAGAGGTCAGTTTTTGAAAACGCCGAAAAAGATGTCTACATACAAAGATTGCAAAGTACAGACAGTTGAGGGCCTCCCTAGAGCGAGTAGAGCAAAGGGGGAGGGAAGGAACCAAGCAGGCGAGGGGATGGTTTATAACTGTCTGAAAAGCACCCCAACACGAGGGACTCATCAACACATGGTATCCGGACTTGGAACCCAAGTATCGAGAAGCACGTACCCCTGATACCTCTCGCGCACAGGATCCAGGGACAATAGGCCAGGACCGGGCGAGGGGAGATAATCGATGGCACGGCCAAGGCTCCCAGTCGTCGTTGTGTGGGTGGATCTGCACGCCAAACGCTCACTAGAGTTGGATGTCGCCGGGGGATCGGGAGGGCAGGCAGACGGACTTTATTGGGGAAGAAAAACCACGGCGTGTACAGAAGAGGTGCGATGCTTGCGTTGGGGGCACTCGGAATGGTCCAGGAAGCCATTGACAATGCAGGGTGCCCTTGGACTCGGAGAAGGCTGTCAGAGAGCTGTGGGCGGAAATGAGCGGCAATGACAGATCACCGCCCTAGCCTCATAAGCACACCCCCCATCGACGGTCTTCCCTCATCCTATTCGTCATAGTCAAGTTCTTCTCACTCACCAGTAGTCTGTCTCTTCGGGCACATAACTCTCGTCCTGGGGTCTCAGACGCAGGGCACCTGGCACTGACAGCATATAGAGGATGTAGGACCAAAGTCGTTGCTTCCTAACTTGAATATCCCCGCCCCAGTCGACGGACCCTCGCGCCTCGAATGCATTGACAACAAGAGACGGTGGCGAGGCTTGTTGATGCTGTCTTTGTCTGTTATACCATGCACCGAAACTTCGGACGATCGCAGCACACCACCCCTTTCCTGTGCTACCACCATTCGGTCAACGCGTTGTAGAGTCGGATTCGGCTCTTGGACGTGCCGAGGAACTACCTTGTGAGTTCGATCATCTCTCTCGTGTTGAATGTGTCCCGTTGTGACCGTATTTATCATGTCATTTACCTGCTCATCGTGGAATCCGTACGAAAAATCCGAGACAACTCAATCATCTTGGCCGTCTGGGGGATGCTCTAAGCCTCGCCTTGGATTTTAAAGCACAGCTCTCGCGACTCAAGGCTAGAGGGATGGAGGATAGACGAGCCAACATTCCGTGTCATTGGCATCGCAAAGAGTACCACTGACGGTCGATGCTTCTCGCTAGCATTGACGATGGATTACCAATACAAATCTCAAGGCCACGGTGTTTGATTTCGAGGTCTGGTGAGTTGCTGTCTTCATCGGCAGGCGCGAATGAGATCGTTAACAACGGATACAACTCGTTACGCCCGCTTTCGGTCGATCATGCCTCCCAGTTCAATCCTCATTGTTCCTCAATCTTCTCGCTATCTCTTTGCAATGTGATTCCGTCATTTTAATATCGAACAACATCGATTATCCTTCCAGGACAAGAGTGCGATACTGCGAACTGTATCAAATTCGAGGGACGTTTTGCCTCGATATGTGAGGATGCAGGTGGATTACTTCGTACTTGTCAGTCCTCGGAACGCAAAAGGTGTGTATCATATCGGGATTTAGGGACTACATAGTTTCCGCAAATTGATTGGTCATATCTAGGAGACCATTCATTCCCAAATCGATGCGCCTTGTTGTACGCCCCTGGCATTAGTGGCATACATTCAACAAACAACCCCGTCCTACCATTCCGTGTATTGCACATAGCCATCAAATTTGAAGACACCTAGTACCCTATTCGATGATGCATATGGTGGATGGACTATGTAAATGTATGCTGGAGACGCTGTTCCAGAAGACAGCGAGTGCGAGGATAAAATATGGGACTGATTCGGGTGAGCTGGGAGTTGGACGCAGAGAAGACGGCTAGTGAGGAACGCAAACAAACGAATAGGACTATTGGTGTATGGATCGTCACTCTTCATGCGTGTGTCTAGAGTCCATGGTCTTCTTGGTCATGATCATTGAACGGGTCTTGCATGGACAAACCCAGACGTCCACGAATCTGACACCAGGTCAATAATGACACGAGTTTTACATCTTGGGAAGGGGTTGAGAGAATGCAGAGTACATACCTTTGATTTGAGGTCATCGTCTAATCGGACCAGCCACCTTGACTCTCTCCTACCCAATACATTCAGAGGTTTGAGAGAACCGGATACTGGTAGGCTGGGTCATTGTCGTCCAAGCAGACGAGTCAGAATTCATCAGAACTTCGTGTGGTACCAAGAGAGAGCTAAGTAACACGTACATGGTTCTCGACGACCTTTAGAGTTCCTCAGTAACCTTCCAGCACCAAGTTGTTGCCCTTGGAGATAGATTGTATCTGTAACAAAAAGCGAGGTAAGGAAGGGTTGTAGAACTTCGTGACCTGTGCACCAGGACGAGTGAGACATACAGTTAGGATTCTTACACGAGTAAGATGCTCACCGAGATTTATGGGCTACCTCTGATCGCTGTGCCGCCGCCCTTCCTCGGTTCAGTGTTCCTCGATAGGCGTGGTTCCTGCGCTCGAAGAGCTCGGATGGGGTCACTTGGTCATTGGTGATTCGCACTAGAGTTGAGGACAGGCCACGGGTTAAAACCTAGTTGATAACGAGGAAGATGTCGGTTGCATGATAAGACCTGTGATATTGAGTTGCTCACCTCGATGACCTCAGTAGTGTGGAAGAAGTGAATGTGGAGGTGAAAGTGAGGGAACTTAGTGTCTGAGTCAAGTCACAATTTTAGACCTTGTAAACGTCTAGAGGATGGCAAGAAGAGACAAATGATACGTACCGGCAGTATCAATACTAGTCTTCCGCTCCAGTGATCGGTAAGTGGTCGATGGCAAGCGGAAGCCTGAGCAAGGAGGTTGGTTGACCAACAAGTGCAGATATCGGGTAAGGTGACAATCGTGGTCGGAAAATACCACCCTGCGACTCTCCCCTGTGTTTATTTTGTGAGGGAGGGTGTTGTTATACCACTGGAACACCCTGAAATAATGTGGGAAGGACACGGCGGTCAGCTCGGAGAGCCAGGGACATGCTGGCACAAATCTCACCTATTGCCTTGTGCTGTCGGTCCCAGTTTTCGAATACGAGCCTAAGCGCATACTAATACAGAAACAGAATGATTCTCTTTTGAGGACAGGCTGTGGAAGACGTGTACACCAGTGAAGATCGTTTACACCATGGAAGGAAGGCGGCCACTGGAGAGATGGTTGCACGGGCGCTTCAATGNGTCGTCTTCAACTCTCTCAGTGCAGTCACCGTCTCTCTCTGTGAGATCGCCCCTTCTATCCTGGCAACTTCTTCCATGACTCTTTGGAACTCTGTGCCTTCTTTCCTGCTTCATTTCGTGTCTTATGTGGTACAGCTCACCACCCAACACAGTTCTCTGCACTCGGGTTGCCGGGCTGGTTTCCGCCCCCTACGGACTTTGTTTCTCGACTCTCCCCCTCCACAAGATCAAGACCCCTCAGGGNNTNGAACGCTGGCATACCTTAGAGTTTAATCCCCACTGACACCTCCATGAACCATAATATGAACTCGTGCTCAAATGACACTTCAACACAATGGCCACCAGCACAACTTCTAGTTCAGGATCTTCGGCCTTCTCCAATCGCAGTGGCCCCCCTGTTAGACCATGGAGGATAGGGCTGGTAAGGGTGAAGGAGAGAATGTATGCGCATGATAATGTGAGTCTATTCTTGTTCGTACACCTGCCACTTTTCTGAGACCGAGGCCTTCCTTCATGTCCTACTCCCTTCCGTCGTCGCATCGTCTTTTCAAAACTAGTCGCGATATTCCACTCAATCCTCCGTTCTCGTATTGCATTGATCTATCAATGGACAAGAGGCCGTGAGCTAAACTCGATGAATGNNANNNNGNCATCNNCATACNNCNNANNNNCNNNTNNNNANCTGTGAGGCACTACCTACCCACCTTCACCCGCGATGAAACCACCAACCAAGCCGTGCCCTCATAATTCGGCCCTGCAAATCAAGAGCTCAATGACTCTTCCTATCATCCTTATGGAGTCATGATGCGCTCAGGTTCGTCATCGGAGGTTTCATAGCCTCGTTTTGCAGTCATTGGTTTTCTACGGGGATACTCAGCAAGCGAACATACTACCTACCATCAGAACAAAATCTCCATGACTTTGGCACGTATGTAGGCGTTGCAATACATTGAAGGTGTCAGACCACGGACTCAGCTGGAGGATGCGAAGAGGATATTCACATGCTGTATAGAGTGAGTTCCCCTCCCTTCAAATTCTCCCGTTAGATCCAGTCTGTACTGATTCAACTTTTGCCAGAACGTGTTCTCCTACCCTTTCTCGAAACCGAATATCCACTGAAGCGGATGTGTCGGAACGTTGTCATACCTGTGGCCCAACGTGAGCAATACTTGCTTCCACTTCTTACTATCTTCGTGACAGCTCCTGACGGACACCATCTCTCTCCAATCATGTAGACTCAATCCATCAAGCCCATCTACATTTCCACCACACAGCGAGATTACACAAACATTCCCAGTCATCTGGCAGTGACGCCCCTTCTGGATGGTCCTCCGTGGATGCGGTTGGATAACAAAGTGCAACTCGAACAGGTCATTACTTTGCACAACCAACTGCCCAGGGAGTATCATGCTGTCGGAACCGTCAGCATATTGATCCTATAAGACAAGCAGGCGTGGAATTGGTTGCAAACCCGTGGAGTTGCCAACAGCTCGTTTCGTGGGGTCCTGGAATACAACAAACTTTGAAATCGACAATCCAAGCTTCGAATCGAGGCGACCATGGGACAGGTTCGAAGGATTCGGCACGCAGAGACATCAAGGTGGCAAGGGAGATGGCACGGTGACGACGAGCAGGGTGCTTATGTGAACGGTCGAGCAGGGGCGATGAACAAGGAAGTCCTCTCGACTCTCCTTCGTACGAAGAACCCCCGTCAACATTTCAGGATTGTCAACGTATCGCACGACTCAGACGTTCACTGCGGGTCATATGAGGCCTCGAGGGGTAAGGGCCATCCGAAACAACAGACCGTTGGATCATCTTGATACTAAGGTTGGCAAGATCTTGGTGCAGTACTGGAGGGGTGAAACCGGAGCGCAGGGAGGATGTGGAATTGGCCGTCCTAAATACACAAAGGGGTTTATGAATAGAATCAGCATGTATATTCATTCCTGAGTACAAATTACATTAGTCTCTAACTACTAGCATGAACATGTCCGCAAAGCCGGGCCTAAAAACGGAGAGCACATACTCTTCGTTTCGTGTTACTGTCGAATCTACCAGCTTGACAACACGTAACCTCTCAGCCGCTCTTCTAGAATAGTCTCAACCTCATGGATATGCTCAAATGCCAGTCCGAAGGATCGTATCCTTGGTGCCAAGTTGCTGAATGACGAGCCAATACTCGTCGTACCAATGTGTGCATTCCCAGCATTGGAGAATAGAGTGGCGATTACACAACGCCTCTTTTTGGTCAGTTTTCTCGCTCTGAGTTGGTGCTCGAGCTCCAAATTTGACGACCTTGGTGTGTGTCTACGTCAGTAGAACGAATTCGATAAGGAGCAACTTCCGAGAATCGTTCACGACTGAAACCCTAAGAAACTTGACATTGCAAGGATGTAGGGTGCCCAAATGAGGCATGGGCATTGCAGAAAGCAGTGGTTCGAGTTTGCTGGGGGAAGTGGAATCAAAGATGAGGAAGCAATGGACCGCAAGAGGATGCGAATTAGCAAATTGCACCAGCGACTGGGATTGATGAAAGAGGAAGGCGAACCTGCACCCACTAGCCTGAGCGTCGCATTGTTCAGAGCCAATCCTCCTCCCGGCGGCTTCAGTACTCCCCACTGATTTGCGCTGATTGAAAGACGGACAAGAGCGATTGACGAATGATAAGGGAGATGGTCAGGGAATAGGCGAGTGGATCCTCCTTCGACGTGATTGAACTTGAACCCGAGGTGAGACTCGAGAGCAGTGCTGCAGAGTCGCCTCCTCGCGTTGCGAGGACGATCTCTCTGAGGTTGCCCTTTGATCGTCCCTCTGCTCTGATCACTTCTCCGAGGATTCTAGGTTCCTACCCCGTTTTCCTGTCCTTTACTGTGTCTTGTCCAATGTGCAATGTTTCGGGACACGGTATCCTGCATGATTTCCCTCGCCAACAGACACCATCTCAGGCTACTCTCTACCTCGCTCGGACCTCTGAAGGCATTGATAGCTACCCGTCCCACCGTAGCCCACTTTCGTCACAAGCTCCTCTTCTCGTATGATTGGCAACATCCTCGGTCTTTGTGGAGAGGGTGTACGAATAGTTTTGAATCTCGTCACAAAGTCTGCTACCAGATCGGCTCTCGGTGACAATATCATGTCCTTGAAGAACTCGGTGTGTTAAGTGACTTCGGATTTTCTGACGAGTTGAGATTCGAGTAGGAAAGGGAATACGACGAACGGACACGTCGGGCATGAGTCAATGTGTCGCAATTGCACTAATGGACGGTTAGAAGTCAAACGTTTTCAAATGCTAAGTGGTCCGAGGAGTAAATTGCATACCGAATCATGGGGACCGTCGGCAACCTTGTCCTCTCACTTTTAGCTCCTCTCCGGGATGCATATGTCAAAAACTCTTGGGTTTTCTGCGAATACGAGCATCCAAAGAATTGTTTAATGATCAATCACAATTGAACATGGGATACACAACGCACCTGATAAGTGAACGACAGCATACGACAGAACCAAGGGAGGAGGAAGTTGAGAGGAACTTCCAAGAGGGTTTACGTACAGCAATTCTGCATCAATACATAGAATTGTGAAGCGGTAAATGGGTGCATTAGAGGATGGCCAAAGACAGTGAGCAGGGAGAGAGCAAATACATAGCCACCCATTTCACAAGATAACGCCTCTGAAAGAATTCCGAGGATAGACGAATGAACAACGGACGAGCTGTCAAGGAGGGGATGGGACTCTGGATCTCGAGTCGAGTTTCGTCAATGAAGCCAGGGTGAAGGGCGCACAAATTGTTTGAAACCCAAAGGATAGAGAGCATTTACGTCAAATAGCCGGCACAGACAGCCAAGATCCCTAGAGGTGTTCACAAGTTCGAGCTCAGAGGCTACATCGAGACTCGACACCAGAACTCGCAGCGAGGAGCACTGGCAGGAAGAGAAGAATACTCGGGGAGATAAGCGCTTATGCTTCCTGACTCGGCACGGGCTCGGCAGTGACTCGGCGCACTTACTGGCATTTGCCCTTGAAAGCGGCCTTGCAGACTCTTCCGTCACCGGTTCACCACTGACAGAAGAACACATTTAGGTGCCCACAGGAGGGCAGGAGAAGAAGGCTTATCAGGGATGCATCACGGAAGGGCGCTTATTCCATTGCATCGCCTCCACACCTCGTTGACATTGCTACAACTTTGAGGTGAGTCTTCCTGTTCGTCCTACTGCTTGCAAACCCACACCCAACATTTTCCTATTCTAGCTCTAGCTGAGGTGTCCACCACTGCCTTGCATCCCCGCGTCTCTTCGGGTTATCCTTACTTGTACACCGGCGTCCGACTGGTATCCCGAGGGACTACCTCGCCAATTGGGTTGGCTCCTCGCCCCTACAATGCATTTAGCCCATTTACCTATGCTTAGAAGTTCTATCTGTTCCCTCGCTACAGCCTCCTTGGGTCTAGTCATCTGCTCAGAGGTGTACCATAATCCCTTGTTGTTCGACGTGGTGTCCAGCCTCATTCAAGCCGCCGTGTTCCAGAGTACATGCCGATTTCAAACGGAGTCGCAAGGACACCCTTCCTAATTATCCAGAATCCCCTCAATCTTCTGTACTGTACCGCCTTGATCTTGATGGATGCTGGATGCTCCGTGCTTCTCGACAATAGCGTTCCAAGTCCGCTGCCCACATCGACAGCATGGCTATACGTCCAGTTTGTTCGTGTTGACCTGCAAAAGGTTGCATATTGCCTCGGTGCAGCATGTTTCCCTTTTGCATGCTTTATCCCGTTTTCTGCTCATCCATATTTGCAACGCTTCGGGACGCTCGTCTCCCATGGCATCTACCAATCCTAGGACTTGGCCGTCAGTTCCTGTCTGTATCATCGACTGTCTATATGTACGCTTTCCTCTTCTTTATATCTTACGGCCTTTGAGCGGTCGCATTACCTCCACACATCGGACACCATTTGTGACCTTGTGCTTATATCAATCCTTGTGCGGCCATCTCGATGTTTATATTGACCAAAATCTGGCTGCTCTTTTTGCAACGGAATCTTGCGAGGGTCTCATTCTCCTTCGTTTCCGAACAACGCACACACTGAGCATTTGGCTCATCAAAACGCTTGAATCACGTCTGCGTGTTTGCATGCTATGTTCGATGCACAGAACTCACTGACACGATCCCTAGACTTGAACAATATACGTATAGGGTCTTCCTAGGATTCCACTTACCACAACACAAAGAAAACCATCTACCGAGTTTGTCAATGCCTGTCCCACTCTGCTACTATTCCCAACTAACTATACGGAAGACACGCGATGATCGAAGTTTAATCCTAGTCTTCACAGCCTTCAGCGTTGCTTAAAATGAGGAGTCCTTATGGTTGATTCCTCAGTGACTTCTGACCCCCCACACTGTAAGTTGCCCACATTTTCTCTTTCTATCATGTCCACTGAACCATTAAGATAGCGATACGCCGCGACCCATACAAATACTCGATCATGGACCCTTCCCAGGACCCTTCCCAGGATATCTCACAGGACCCCCCCGCAGGAGAATGCACCGTTTCCACGTCCCGTGGCCGTCGAACAGCACGCAATTCTAAACCCCATTCCATCATCCCCTCCATACCCTCCCTCGTCGTCGTCTTCCACATCATCCCCTCCGAGTCCACCGCCTCTGCCATCACCGCCTCCGTCTCCCATTGCGTCTTCCTCGAACGCTGATCCGTCGTCATCCGTCGTCCATCCACAATCGCATGCTGTCACGCACTTTGCACAGAATCTACTTTATTACGCCCCTAGCCCTGCCGGCCAATCCATTCGACCCGGATGGAATCCTATAACAGGACTTCCGCTGGATGTTTGGCTGCTCGTTCTCAAGATTCTATGTAAATGGGGAAGTGCCGCCGCGCTTCTGGCTTGTGTGTTGACATGTAGATATCTTCGCGGGCCTGCGCAAAGCTTGATCAGAAGCTTCTTTTGGCGTAGCATCAGAACATGGACGTATGAAGACATCGACCAAATTGTTCAGTGTGTCGACGACTCGCCGGGGAGTGCAAAGCTCTTTAGAGAGGTCCAATTTATCCCAAAGAAAGGGGGTGACAAGTCCGCCGGATCTGCTGTCGCCCTCTCAGTAGCTCCTCTGCGACTGGCGGGTCAGCGTGCACTCCGTCGTGTGCACTCTCTGAGTCTCGGCAGCATTCAATATCCCACAACGATCGAGGCCCACTTTCATCCTCGCTCCTGTCCTCTGTATGGTCGTGCATTCCCCAATACCACTCATCTCGAATTCGATGAATTTCAGTTTGATTCATTTATGGAATTCGCATTTCTTGTTACATCCTTTCCTGCACTGACATCCCTGAAACTCTCCCATGTTTCTTGTAGAAATCAATTATTTCCACCGAGTGTGGCAAGAGGACCCAAGAAACGCAATCTACGGTTGACGGAACTGCAAGTGTGGGGATACGATATGAATGAAAAATGGTTTGCGGAAACATTTCTTCGTTGGTTTCTTCGGAGGTGTGGTCGATTCCCGGAAGAAGTTATCTCCTGGGAATCGCTCTTTGATCATTCATGGGGTCGTGAAGTGCTACGAAATTGTTTCGGGAGTCTTCAGAAGTTTACAATATTTCTCGATTCAGAAGTCAGGCGATCACAAGGCGATCTCGCGAAGGATTCATGGTTGAGTGAGTGATTATCCTTTGCAAATTGTCCAGTGATATCCATAGCACCTACCAGGTGCATTCAAGCCCGGATCTCCCATCGCGCAGAATGTGGTGCTGTGGTGGTTGGAAGAGAGTGACATATCCATGATGAAGTCATTCATTTCACACCACATGAGTCCCGAACAAGAATTGTACCTGTATGGCATTCGTCCAACTGCTGAAGACTTCCATTCGTTCTCTTGGAAGATGCTGGATATCCTCTTATTCAGCTGGTATATGTTGGACGGAAAGAGAAATAGCTACCCACTCTTCCTCGATCTCGAGGTGCCTCGGGAATTGTGGGACGAGCAACAGGCAGTAAAGGAGAAGACTACCAAAGACGAAGCAAATATGTGGCTTCACTCCTTGTTTCCGCTCAACATGGCTGTTGGGAAGGGAAGGTGGCTAGGACGTTGCACTGCATATCGAGGCGAGTATTGATTTGTATTGACCTCGCAAAACAGAAGTTGACTGGTTCGCAATTTGCACACGGTAACGCAGCCTATTGCTGAAATCGCAGCTTCAAGCGATGATGACGCTCATGTCTCTGTAGTTACGAGATGACCCTTGTGGGATTCGAGAGACTAGACATTTGGTGTATGGTTGGACAGCTTACAATCGTAGTTTATGATAGACCGGAAGGACAAGGCAGTGTATTCTATCGTATGGCTTTAGAGAAATCGCATTAACAAATCTAAACTGTGAAGAATTGACTGAGACGTAGAAATAATAGAGAAGACGTTACAGGGGTCTGTATCCAAATCATAACTTGAGCGTGCTCGATCATTTGAGATCTCTCAATATAGATTAAGGAGTTCACGAGAAGGAGGGATGCCGCAGAATCAAGGACAAGATATACACTGTGTCGCTCAAACTAATACCCAAACCAATGGCGCACCGTAATAGCGTGCTTCCCTTGGTCCCTCTCTCTTGCAACTCACTTCCACTGCTTGTGTGAACGGCAGCAACTTCCCTCTCGGTAGTAGGAGGCGATTAATGCGATCACAAATTGTAAAGGTGGACGTATTTGTGTCGTAACATGCGATCAAGTGAGCTCCGAGTCTCCGTGCTGACAACGTATTTCCACATGCATTTCGAACCATTGGGTGCTTCAGGTGACCGGTTTATGGGAAAGTCGAGAGTCGAGGAGGGAGAGGAACATGATGGTTCTTCTACACGAACCAATACATGTCAAAGAAATAAATCTTCCGCCAAAAGTCAGGTATGTTCAGTAGTTGAATGACCGGAGAAATGGGTAACATACCGGATCCGTGTCTAGTCACCTGTACAATGAACGATCCAGTTCGAAATTGATCGCATTTTCTGGGCCAGTTCCATCTCCATCAACGCACGGAATGGCGGAGTAGAAGATGAGCATACAAGATGACGACCAACGCGAGGGGAAGAGTGAATGTCTATGTACCCTTGAAAAGACAACATTCTTGAGATGGTTCCGACGAGTAGACGAGAATTAGCAATGCGGAGAGGTTCACGAAGAGAGATACTGAAAAGATCGAAGTGCATACGCAGAAAAAGAAGCCGGAATCTATGGTGAGCACCGGGAAGAGCGGTTTCAAAGACCTGTGAGGAAGAAGGGTCCTAGAGAAAAAGATAAGAGTCAGCTTTGACGATAGGCGAGGGTAAAGAGGAAAGACTTGGATTGCATCAGATGATAGAGGAGCCCGGAAAACAGCTTGTAGCCCTGGAGGATCACACATTCCTTTCCGCACGCTGTATTTCTGAAATGCTACCTCAACAACGGACTTGGTCTGCTACATTCCTTAACGGATGCCTGGCAACTCTCCTTCCTTCCCTCGCGACACTCTGACGTACATCTGTCCTGATAATGCCGCACGAGGACCAGGGCGATAGATGGAAGGTGGTTGATTTCATGAGACGAAAGCATTGTATTGCCTCGCTATATGTTGAGGTTAGAGAGGTAAACCGGTTAGAACTTAGTACGTAGTTCTCGACAATCTTGGGGGTTCCTCGGTAACTATTGCAGAACAACGTGTCACATTCTGAAATTGATAGAGTGGGGTAATGATAGATTATAGACCTTCGCCGTCGATTCAACAGGCCAAGGTAGACGTACGATTGGGATCCTCATACAAGTAAGATGATTACTGAGATTCGCGGACTACCTCTGACTACTCCTGACTCCGGTCCCTGTTCCACCATCATTCCTGGATGCAAACTCCGGCCATAGTGGGCTTGAAGAGCTCGGATGGTCGATACCAAAAGACAGTGATAGGCTTTCAGATTCTGGGATGTAGTATCGAGTCTTCGCGACAAGAGAGCAGCGGTCGTCTGTGACTCGCACTAGGGTTGAGGACAAGAGATGTGTCATGACCTACTGGCTAACAAGCAAGATGTCAGTTGCATGATATGAGGCTTTTGATACTGAGCTGCTCGACTCAACGACCTCAGCAGTGGGAAGGAAGTGACTCAACCGAATATGAAGGTGGAAATGATGGGGACTGTGATGCATTTACAGCATGGCCCAATTCGCGAATTGAGACCTTGACAGCATCTAGAGGGAACCAAGAAGAGACGAACGATACATACCAGAAAATTGAATCCTGTTCCTCCTCTGCAGTGGCAAGTCGAAGTGGAGATAATAAGCAGAGGGGGAATGGTTGGTCTAACGAAGTGCAGACTTCGTCTGAAAGGGTTAATTCCGGGGGTGCGGTCTGCAAAGCACGACTATGTGACTGTTCCCGGCTTCTTTTCAAAAGACAGGATAACCGTATCGCTTTAGTACCCTAGGATAATGCACGAGGCCATAGTGAGGTCAGGTAGTCACGACTCGGAATATGTTACATAGCACAATCTCACCTTGGGGTCCGATCGTGTTGTTTGTTGTAATTTATGGAAAGCCAACTCCAAGGCATGCTGACGTATGAATATATCTGTGAAATCTCGTAGGCAGACGGGAGGAAAGGTGGACAGCCCATCAGGGTCGTTCGAATCATGGGGGAAGCAGTGGAGAGCCGGTTGCACGGGCGCTTCGGTAAGTCGTCTTCAACTTTCTCAGTACGGTCACAGTCTCTCTCTGAGAGGTCGCCCCTGCACGAGTTTTCTGTTCTGACGGCTTCTTCCACGACTCTTTGGAATCCTGCGTCTTCTTTCTTGCTCCTTTCTGTGTCTTTTGTGGTACGGCTCACCGCCCCACACAGTTCTCCCCAAACCACATTTACCCCTCTATCCCTCGCTTCCCTCCATCCGCAGGATCAAGATCTTCCAGAATATGGGCATATCGAAGAGTTTAATCCCTTGTTCCCGAGCAAGACTGTGTAATCGACACATCATCACTGCCACCGACTTCTGCCCCTATATCTTCGACCCTCTGAATTCTCGCTTCAACAGTAGCAGGCCTGATAGATCATGGAGGATAGGTAGGGACGATAGGGAGGATTTACATGCGCGATATCGTGAGTCCATTCTTCTTCATATACCAGGTACTTCGCTGAGACAGGCAGTCCTCATGATCAAGCCCTGCGCCCTTCGTTGTCATGCTCTCTTCTGTAAACCAGACGCAGCATTCCCCTAAAGTTCACACTCTCAAGTCTCAGTGCCGCACCAATGGGCTGATAGCTGTGGTTTGACCCGGAAAGTCGCAATGAACATCCCCTATGATTGATGCCAGGAAGACGACATCACCAACCCTCGTCTATCTCGAGCTCGTTGATCGAAGCGTGCTTACTCTCACCGTGACCTTCTTGAAGCAATTCGCTGTCGGAGGTCTCCCGCTTTCAAGTTGCAATCGTGAGGTACAATGGCGATTCTCAATGGGCGAAGTCCAAACATCCTATTGTTGGGATATAATTTTCGAAACAGAAGCCGAATCAATCGGGAGGTGACCAGGTGAGGAAAATTGATTGAATTTATCTGTCTTGGTTGCCAAAGCTCACCTTTGTCTATGTTAGCTTCCTTCGTCGACAGCGTCCAAAATCAGAAATATATCCCTTTTTGTCACTGCTATTTTCTCACACAACGCTTCACCTTCGATACCCGAGAGCCTTCGATAGAAGGTTTCAATGATGTCACAATATCCACATCCCCTATCGCGGATGTGTTCGCGGTATTGTCCCACCCGAAACCCCACGGAGGCTGACCGGGGCTTCGAGGGTCCGTGGTTTTTGATAACAGAGCTCCAAGTCTATGGCCCGTGTTGTCAATGTGTTGACGAGTTCCTCCTTTGCAGGGCGGTATGTCTTCCTTGAATAGTTGGCGGGATGACGAATCCAAACCATGACCGTTTTCTGACATATGCTTAGGCAAGTTAAACGAAGCGAATTTCCGAGCGGCTGGATGACAAGGTATGGAAAATGTGTTTGTGAAACACAATCCAAACCCTGATATTGCCCAGTGACAGTATTCGCTGCTACGTATACAGTCCATATCAGTGATCGTGATCCGAAAGATCATTTTTCCTGAGGTGAACGCAACAAATCTGTTGCGGTCCTTGTCAAAATGAATGCATGCTGTTCAGGGGCGAGCGCGGTATTTGTTCTCAACGGAGGCAGACCTACCATGTTTTATCATCTCCTGTGGTCTTTTCAACGTTAAAGCATAATGACTTAACAGGCCCACAACGATTCAGTTCGTTCAGATCGTTGAATTTAGAAGATTTCATTGCTGATCCTGGCTTGCAGCTTCATGTGCGTCTCCTGGTAATTCTCTCACCTTAAGGTGGTCACACTCTACGATGCTAACGATTTGGTGTGCTAGCCCTTTTCTACGCCCTCTACTCCTGCCTTGGGCTGAGATTCTGCGTGGAAGACAAATGACAATCCAAACACAATGACCGTCAACACTACTTCAGGCTCAGAAACTTTGATCTCCGGAATTTTGGCTACCGCAGCCGCCAGCCTATTGGACGATTGAGGTCAGGACATTGCTGGAGATGTCAGATACAATAGAGATCATGATGCGCATGATATCGTGAGTAGATTCTTTGTTCATACGTCGTCAAGTCCTTCACTGAGACTGAGGCGATCCCAAGAAGGTCCTCGAGTTCTGCTCCCCCGGTTTTCATGCTCTCTTCTAGATGCCAGATGTGGGATCCCACTCACGTTTCCGCTCTCGGTTTCCCTTCATGCATCAATAGGCAGGTAGTCATGATTAATCTTTGGAATCGCAATGAAATCACGATCTGCCCATGGGTGATACCAAGCAGACCGCACTTATCTTGCCTCGTTTACCCCGAATCCATATATCGGGTCATTCCTACATAGTTCTGTCCAAAATATCGAAGGTGCAATTACGCGCACCATCACTCTTGGTGCTATGGCGCGCTCAGGTTCGTCGGAGGAGGACCCCTAATCTCAAGTCCCAAACGTTTAGTACAATTCATAAGGTGGTACTCGGCAAGTGAACGCCCCGCCGTTGGGATGTGATCTCAGAGGAGTGACTTCAGTTGCGAGGTGCCCAGGTGAGTGAACTGGATCAAATTCACCTCGCTCGATCAAGCTCACCTTCGTGTATGGTAGCCGCCCTCAGTCGACTACATCCAAGATCAAACTCGATAGTGACTTTGATACCCCTTGCTCAACGCCCTCACCCTCAAGGTCCAAGGGTTTTCGATATTTTCTCAGGATCAATGTCGGAAGACCTCGACGATTTGGCAAGTTTCGTATCTTCTGCGGATGCGGTGGCTTAAACGCAGGCCGCAGGACACCTTTTCGCACACGTAGGCTTTAACCCCTCCGTAATGTCGCCAGTCGCACTGAGGCATCGACGCCGAGGTCCTAACCAATTACTAGATCGCTGGGAAGATACGACACCATGGTGGAGTGGTTCTGTGTAAGCGGAACTTGAGGATGAACCACCGAATGGTCGAATCACAACGCAGATACCCTCTGTATTTCGGAATAGATTCAAGATTTTAATGATATACATTATTTGTTCGAAGTACATTGCGGTTACATCGCCGTCACATCTAGCGTAATGAGTAGGAATCCTCTGATTGATCGACAACATTGACTATCGTTCCACGCTGGTCTGGCCGTGTTGGACGTGGAATCTCGAAGACATGAGAAGTACAAATCATAACCTCTGGACAGGACTCGCTGTACAAAATACTTCGGAGTCGGTTGATCTCTGTCTGCCTCAAGGGTTTGTACAATTTGTGTGCGTAAAGTTGGATGGGTCACAGTGCGCACCCAAGTTTTCGGAACGCCACCTTGCTTTTTTGGGTTGGTGTCGTCCACTGAGCGAAGGAAGACGAAGGATGGTCAAAAGAAATGGAATCCGATATTGAAAGGAAACTAGCCATAGGTCGTCCCTGTGAGTCAGAACTTGTTCAAACAATATCCTAATGTCGATGATAAGCCCACGTGTCGTGGCTGAGGATATGCGAAGGAATGGGTGAAGAAAATACCCACCTCATGTGGATCGCAGCTTGCTTTCGACCTGTCTACACTCCTGAAACGCCTCCTCAGCGACACTGTCGGTCTTCTACCTTCTTTCCATTCGTAGTGAATGCGGTTCCATTGTCCTTCCTCCTTCTGCGGCTCTCTGACGCGCCTCACCCTGGTCCGCTGTTCCAGTAATGCCGATGACGACCAGGATCTACCTTGGTTACTAGTCTGCCAACTACAATCGGCTCTGAGTTTGTCCCGTTGCATTGCCTTGATCTTGATGGACGCCAGAGGTATGAGGGTTCGTGCTTCTTGACAATAGGGTTCCGAGTCCCCTACGCATGCCACCGCATGCTGACAACACGGCGATGTATTCATCTAATCGAGGGGCTGGTTGTCTTTGATGGGTATGTGAGATGCGTCGAATAGTAGGACAGGCTCGTCGATTGAACGGGATGAATGCGTAGTTGTACGCCACAGTATGCCGAGGGGTGTACAACGAGGAACCTCGATCTCTGAATGACTGGGCTCCTGCGTATGAACGATCAGTTCGCGAAAACCGGAGAATCCCAATCCCCAGATCTCAGTACCATACACACCTTCTGCGTCCTGAAGACCGACAGGTACAGATCAATCGTCCTGCAGCAATACACGTTGATGCAAGACCCTTGGATTCGATGGTGCAGTTCACTGTGTCCCACGGCGAGGATAATCGGTGACCGTTCGGTATTTGAAGGAAAGGAAGAAATCACATCCCAAAGAGATAGCGAGAGCATTCAGGGATAGCAAGGTTAATGCAGGAAGTATTATCAACCGAAAGCAAACGCACCGAGTTGTGAGCACTGCTGACGATCATTTTGGCACCTGCTGATGTGCGATGCAACTCATCGTACCCAAAGGAAACGGCGTGACTTTGAGATTCAGAGTAGTACCCCATCGTTGATCCTGACTCGTAGCATCGTCTTGTCTCGGCTCGGGGGCTGCCAATGGGTATCTTCGCCGATGATAATTACGCCGAGTATCGACTCGTGTGACATCCCACCTCTCCAGCGTTGGGTTGCGATAGGTGTGTGCTATTCGAGAAGGCGAAGCGTGGTCATTGACATTCCTCGCATGGCGAAGCCTGTTGGATAGTTGTTGGGTATCCTGCTCTACAATGGGCGTGCAATAGATGAGAAAGCTGGTTACATGAATGGATGGAGGGATGTTTCGAACAAGAGAAATCATGGCACTCACATGGTCGTAAATCGGAAGACCCAAGAGTTCTAATTCATCTCAACGAGACTCCCACCGAGTGGCAGGACACATAGGGCGCTATGCTGCAATTGACCAACATTTCGTTGCACTGGCACGGGATAACAGAGGATGAGACATAGTCAAGGTCTGGAAAAATGGGAATACTTGAGTACATGTGCAAGCCAAAAAGAGACCGAACTGCATACAGCCTGGCAAGGAGTCTCACCGCTTATCACATTGGAGGTTTGTTGGCTCGGGCGTGAGATAGGGAAACTGAGATGTTGACTGTGATGTTGTATCCCGGTATCTTGGTCCCAGTGCCTTGCTTTTGAGACCCCAGGATAAGGTAGAGGTACACACATAGACGTGCTGCTGATGCGTTGGCAGAGGTAGGCTGTCGACAGGCTATGGACGGATAGTCTCGGTTCCAGACAGTCTACATCCTAATATGGCAGGTGGGATGAAAATGGAGTGCACGCTGCCAGGTAGACCGTCTGGTGTCTTTCGCTCGGCCGGGTGTAGATAGTCCCGGATATGGTAATCGTAATTTACTGGAGCGCGTTTCGCTCGACCTCTTCACAACACTATCCCCTTGGTACCTCTGGTCTTGTGCTACTTTTAATGGCGACATTGTTCACTTGCTCTGCTGAGGAATCCGCCAAAAAATCTCTGGAGGTCCTTGATGCCACTCGGAAGAAAATCCCCGGCTACTCAGCGGAGACCATACGTGGCGGAGAAACTTGAGGCGTCGAGCTTACTTAAACGGACTATCTACACCCGCTCGACCGAAACGCACCAGACGTTGTAGGAGAGCTCGCGCACGTCTTTTTTTCGCTCTCCTTCCTAAAACGTCTGGTCACGAGACTAATGGACGGACGCGTCATGGAAGAAATGGCATGGGCGCTTAGCCATTGTCATCCATTCTCCGATGATGCACCTCATTCGAGTTGACATTGCTGCAACTTGGAAGTGAGTCTTCCTGTTCGTCCTACTGCTTGCAAACCCATACCCAACATTTTCCTCTTCTAGCTCTAGCTGAGGCTCCCACCATTGCCTTGCATCCCCGCGTCTCTTCGGGTTATCCTTACTTGTACACCGGCATCTGGCTGGTATCCCGAGGGACTACCTCGCCGATTGAGTTGGCTCCTCGCCCCTACAATGCATTTAGCCCATCTCCCTATGCTTAGAAGTACTATCTGTTCTCTCGCTACATCCTCCTTGGGTCTAGTCATCTGCTCAGAAGTGTACCACAATCCCTTGTTGTTCGACATGGTGTTAGGCCTCATTCAAGCTGCCGTGTTCCAGAGTCCATGCCGATTCCAAACGGAGTCGCAAGTACACCCTTCCTAATCACCCGGAATCCCTTCAATCTTCCGTGTTGTATCGCCTTGATATTGATGGACGCTGGATGCTCAGTGCTTCTCGACAATAACGTTCCAAGTCCGCTGCCCACATCGACAGCATGGCTCTACATCCAGTTTGTTCGTGTTGACCTGCAAAAGGTTGCATATGCCTCGGTGCAGCATGTTTCCATTTTGCATGCTTTATCCCGTTTTCTGCTCACCCATATCTGTGAAGCTTATGAATGCTCGTCTCCCATGGCATCTACCAATCCTAGGACTTGGCCGTCGGTTCCTGTCCGTATTATCGACTGTCTATATGTACGCTTTCCTCTTGTTTATATCTTACGGCCTTTGAGCGGTCGCATTACCTCCACAAATCGGACACCATTTGTGACCTTGTGCTTATATCAATCCTTGTGCGGCCATCTCGATGTTTATATCGACCAAAATCTGGCTGCTCTTTTTGCAACGGAATCTTGCGAGAGTCTCAGTCTCCTTCATTTCCGAACAACGCACACACTGAGCATTTGACTCATCCAAACACTTGAATCACGTCTGCGCGTTTGCATGCTATGTTCGATGCACAGAACTCACTGATACGATCCCTATACTTGAACAATACACGTATAGGGTCTTCCTAGGATTCCACTTACCACAACACAAAGAAAACCATCTACAAATACCGAGTGTGTCAATGCCTGTCCCACTCTGCTACTATTCCCAACTAACTATACGGAAGACACGCGATAATCGAAGTTTAATCCTAGTCTTCACAGCCTTCGGCGTTGCTTAAAATGAGGAGTCCTTATGGTTGATTCCTCAGTGACTTCCGACCCCCCACACTGTAAGTTGCCCACATTTTCTCTTTCTATCATGTCCACTGAACCATTAAGATAGCGATACGACGCGACCCGTACAAATACTCGATCATGGACCCTTCCCAGGACCCTTCCCAGGATATCTCCCAGGACCCCCCGCAGGAGAATATACCGTTTCCACGTCCCGTGGCTGTCGAACCGCACGAAATTCTAAACCCCATTCCATCATCCCCTTCCTCCTCCTCCTCGTCTTCCACATCATCCGCTCCGAGTCCATTGCCTCTGCCATCACCGCCTCCGTCTCCCATTGCGTCTTCCTCGAACGCTGATCCGTCGTCATCCCTCGTCCATCCACAATCGCATGCTGTCACGCACTTCGCACAGAATCTACTTTATTACGCCCCTAGCCCTGCCGGCCAGTCCATTCGACCCGGATGGAGTCCTGAAACAGGACTTCCGATGGACATTTGGCTGAGCATTCTCGGGATTCTATGCAAATGGAGAAGTGTCGCCGCGCTTCTGGCTTGTGCGTTGACATGTAGATATCTTCGCTGGCCTGCGCAAAGATTGGTCCAAAGCCTCTTTTCGGAAACAATCAGAACATGGACGTATGAAGACATCGACCGAATTGTTCAGTGTGTCGACGACTCGCCGGGGAGTGCACAGGTCTTTAGAGGAGTCAAATTTATTTCAGAGGAATGGGATGACAAGTCCGCTGGGTCTGCTATCGCTCTCTCAGTAGCTCCTCTGCGACTGGCGGGTCAGCGTGCACTCCGTCGTGTGGACTCTCTGAGTCTCGGGGAGGTTGGATCTGACTCAATGATCGAGGCCCACTTTCATCCTCGCTCCTGTCCTCTGTACGGTCGTGCATTCCCCAATACCACTCAGATCGAATTCAATCATTTTCAGTTTGATTCGTTTATGGAATTCGCATTCCTTGTTACATCCTTTCCTGCACTGACATCCCTGAAACTCCTGTGGGTTTCTTGTAGAAATCAAGTAATTCCACCGAGTGTGGCAAGAGGGCCCAAGAAACGCAATCTACGGTTGACGGATCTGCAAGTATACGGATTAGATATGAATGAAAAGTGGTTTGCGGAAACATTTCTTTGTTGGTTTATTCGGAGGTGTGGCCGATTCCCAGAAAATATTGACTTCCATGAATCATTGTTTGATCATTCATGGGGTCGCGAAGTGCTACGAAATTGTTTCGGGAGTCTGAAACAGTTTATAGCGTGGCTCGATTCAGAAGCCAGGCGTTCACAAGGCGATTTCGCGAAGGATTCATGGTTGAGTGAGTGATTATCCTTTGCAAATTGTCCAGTGATATCCATAGCACCTACCAGGTGCATTCGAGTCCGGATCTCCCGTAGCGCAGACTGTGGAGCTGAAGTTGTTCGAAGAGAGCGACATATCCATGATGAAGACATTCATTTCACACCACATGAGTCCCGCACAAATATTGTACCTGCACTCCATTTGGCCAACTGCCGAAGACTTCCATTCATTCTCTTGGAAGATGCTGGATATCCTGTTATTCAGCTGGTATATGTTGCACGGCAAGAGAACTAGTCGCACGCTCTCCCTCAATCTCAAGGTGCCTCAGAAATTGTGGGACGAGCAACAGGCAGTAGAGGAGAAGACTACCGAAGACGAAGCAAATATGTGCCTTCACACCTTGTTTCCGCTCAACATGGCAGTTGGGGAGGGAAGGTGGCTGGGAGATTGCAAAGAGGAGCCAGGCGAGTATTGATTTGTATTGACCTCGCAAAACAGAAGTTGACTGGTTCGCAATTTGCACACGGTAACACAGCCGATTGGTGAAATCGCAGCTTCAAGCAATGATAACGCTCATGTCTCCGTAGTTACGAGATGGACTCTGACCCTTGTGGGATTTGAGAGACCAGACATCTGGTGTATGGTTGGACAGCTTGCAATCGTAGTTTATGATAGACCGGAAGGACAAGGCAGTGTATTCTATCGTATGGCTTTTGAGAAATCGCATATACACATCCAAACTGTGAAGAACTGACTGAGACGTAGAAAGAATAGAAAAGACGTTACGGGGGTCTGTATCCAAATCATAACTTGAGCGTGCTCCGAGTCGCTCATTTGAGATCCCTCAATATAGATTAAGGAGTTCACGAGAAGGAGGGATGTCGCAGAATCAAGGCCAAGATATACATTGTGTCGCTCGAACTAATACACAAACCGAAGGCGCACCGTAATAGCGTGCTTCCCTTGGTCCCTCTCTCTTGCAACTTACTGCCACTGCTTGTGTGAACGGCAGCTACTTCTCTCTCGGAGTAGTAGGGGGTGATCAATGGCGATCAAGTGGGCTCTCCGTGCCGACAATGTGTCTCCACATGCATTTTCGAAGCATTGGGTACTTCGGGTGACCGGTTTTCGGGAAAGTCGAGAGTCGAGGAGGGAGGGGAACATGATGGTTCTTCTACACGAACTAATACATGTCAAAGAGATAAATCTTCCGCCAAAAGTCAGGTATGTTCAATAGTTGAATGACCGGAGAAATGGGTAACATACCGGATCTGTGGGGTTCCGAGGATCCGTCTCTAGTCACCTGTACAATGCACGATCCGGTTCGAAATTGATCGAATTTTCTGGGCCAGTTCCATCTCCATCAGCGCACAGAATGGCGGAGTAGAAGGCGAACATACAAGACGACGACCAACGCGAGGGGAAGAGTGAATGTCTATGCACCCTTGAAAAGACATCATTGTTGAGATGTTTCCGACTAGTAGACGAGAATTAGCAATACGGAGAGGTCCACGAAGAGAGATACTTGAAAAATCGAAGTGTAGACGCAGAAAAAGAAGCCGGAATCTACAGTGAGCACCGGGAAGAGCGGTTTCAAAGACCTGTGAGGAAGGAGGGTTCTACAGAAAAAGATAAGAGTCAGCTTTGACGATAGGCAAGGGTAAAGAGGAAAGACTTGGATTGCATCAGATGATAGAGGAACCCGGCAAACAGCTTGTAGCGATGATGACAAGCGCAGTAAGGTGATCGTCCGTACGTGCTTGCGATGGGACTGCTGCCTCCGAATCTCAACTTCTGTCAACAAAGCTAGGTGTACTTAGATGCACGAGATCCCAAGATTTTGCAGAGGCGAAGACATCACATAGCTTGAGCAGGGAACGCACGGGAAAAGGAATTGGGAGTCGACGTCACAAGCCATAAACAGAAGCTGCGAAGGGAGAATCAGGCACTTGAGAGACGATGAAGAATGTCGGCGAACTGGTGCGGCTCTGTGGTCCTACGCCAGGCGAAACATGACAAGAGTGCAATTCTAGAAAATAGAAAATGATGTATTTGCACAGCGAATCAACCACATCGAACAAAATCGCGGGGTACGGAAAGCCGTCATAATGACTCAAAGATAATCCTACTGTCGATAGCAGGCCTACTCGTCGCGGCTGAGGATATGCGAAGAAATATACGACGAAATCGCTCACCTTAAATGGACTCTGGTGGGTTCACCCATCTACACTCCTGAAATGCCTCCTCAGAGGCGGTGTCCGTCTTTCACCTTCCTCCATTCGCAGTAAACGTCGTTCTATTGTCCTTCCTTCCCTCGCGACTCTCTGACGCACCCCACCCCGGTCTACTGTTCCAGCTATGCCGCACAATGACCAGGATAGCTCTGCCTTGGTTACTAGTCTCCCAACTACAGTCGGCCCTGAGTTTGTCCCGCCGTATTGCCTCGATATTGATGAACGCCGGAGGTACGAGGGTTCGTGCTTCTTGACAATAGGGTTCCGAGTCCCCTACGCATGCCACAGCATGCTGACAACACGGCGATGCATTCATCTGATCGAGGGGCTGAGTGGCTTTGATGGGTACGTGGAATGCGAGGAACAGGGTTGTCAATTGAATGGGGTGAACGCGTAGTTGTACGCCACAGTATGCCGAGGGGTGTACGACGAAAAACCTCGATTTCTGAACGACTGAGCTCCTGTGTGTGAACGATCAGTTCGCGAAAACCGGAGAATCCCCATATCTCAACGCTATACACACCTTCTGCGTCCTGAAGACTGACAGGCACGAATTAATTGTCTTGCGGCAATATTCGTCGATGCAAGACCCTTGGGATTTGATGGTGTAGTGCACCGTGTCCCAGTCTTATACGGTAAGGATAATCAATGGCTATTCGGTGTTGGAAGGAAAAAACCACATTCCAAAGATATAGCGAGGGCATTGAGGAATAGCAAGGGTTAATGCGGGAAGTATGATCTACAGAAAGCGAACGCACGAAGGTGACAGCATTGTTGACGATCCCTTTGGCACCCTCTAACGAGCACGGCGACTCATCGTACCCACAAAAGGAAACACTGTGGCCGTGAAATCCAGAGCGGTACGCCAACGTTGATTCTGGCTCGTAGCATCGCCTTGTCTCGACTTGGGGACTGCCAATAGGAACCTTCGGCGACGACGATTACGCTGAGTATCGACTCTCATGACATCCCACCTCTCCAGCGTTGGATCGCGATAGGTGTGTGCTATTCGAGAAGACGAGGCGCGGTTGTTGACATTCCTCGCATGGTCAAGCCTGTTGGATAGTTTTCGGGTTTCTTCATATCCTGTTCTACAACGAGCGTGCAATAGATGAGAGCTGGTCATATGAATGGACGGAGGGATATTTCAGACAAGAGAAATTGTGGCACTCACATGGTCGTAAATCTGAATTCTAAATTATCTCAACGAGATCCCCACCGAGTAGCAGGATGCATAGGAGGGAGTGCTGTGCTGCAATTGACCGAGATTTCGTTGCACTGGCACGGGGTAACAGCGGAGGGGACGTGGTCAAGGACTAGAAAATTGTGAACATGTCAGTCCATATGCGAGCCAAAAAAAAAAAAAAAGAGAGAGACCGAAGTGCATACAGGAGTCTTACCACTGCTCATCGCATTGGGAGCCGGTGGGTTTATCGACTCTGGCGTGAGACAGGGAAATGGAGACACTGACTGTGGCCTTGCATCCTCGGTATCTTGGTCCCAGCGCCTTGTTTTTGAGACCCCAGGATAAGGTGGAGATGCACGGATAGACGGGCTGCTGGTGTGTTGGCAGAGGTAGGCTATGACGGATAGATTGAGCGAGGACTGTCGACAGGCTCGCTTGGGAGGCTCAGGCGCTAATCTGTCACCCAGCTCTGACACTGCTCTGACAGCCTTCTTCGATCTTCGAGTCCGAGGACACCCTGCACGGCTTCCTGGACCATTCCGAGTCTCCCCAACGCAAGCATCGCTATGTCTATCCTTCCCCAACAAACTCTGTCTACCTCTCCTCGCACTCCCCTGGCGACATCCAAGTGTACCCTACTCGTGAGTTTTCCAAGTGGAGATCTGCCTACACAACGGCGACTGGGAGTGCTTGCTCGTGCCATCATTATCTCCCCTCTCCTAGTTCTGGTCTGTTGTCCCTGGATCCTGTGCATGAGAGGTATCAGGGGTACGTGCTTCTCGATACTTGGGTTCCAAGTCCGGATACCATGTGTTGATGAGTCCCTCATATTAGGGCGCTTTTAAGACATTATAAACTGTCCCCTCGCCTCCTTGGTTCCTTCCCTCCCTCTTTGCTCAACTCACTCTAGGGAGGTCCTCAGCTGTTTGTACTTTTGCAATCTTTGTGCGTAGACACCTTTCTCGGGGTTTTCGAAAGCTCACCACTGTTTCGTTTTGACATAGGCACTTCTCTCTCGCTCTCAATCTTGCTCACATACGCATTCATCAAACCTATACTCAAACCATTGTCCGTCGTCAAAGCTTGACGTTGAGTTGTTCTCATTCAAGCGAGACTTTGATTGCTTCCCCATACCTCCTCTTGGGGACTGCAGAGGGCTTGCGTTTCGGCCCCGAGCCTCTCCAGTATACTCGTACTCGATCGAGCTCTTACACTTCACGTTTGCACTCCTTGTCTTTAATCTGTCATCATCGCTCAAGCACTTACCATGGAACCATCATCCTCGATGGTTGAATATTCTCCTCTGAGCCCCGTATCACTCACAGGGTCTGACCCGGAGTCTTTTAATTATCCCGCATACATCTTTGATTTCGCAGACTTCGAGATATATGGATCTGATGCATGGATGTATCGACCTGGACCTTTGACATGGGCACCTGGCGGACTCTCTTTCGATGTTTGGCTATTAATTATGGATATATTCAAGAAGAATAGAATGATGCTTTTATTTTTTGCTTTGACATGCAGAACTTTTCGCAAGTATGCTCAGAACTTGATTAATAAGCTTAACAGCTGGACCATTGATCCAACAACATATCAGGATATCAATGAACTTGCTGAAGCTATTGAGAGCTTTCCACAGAATGGTAAATATATCTCTACCATGGATGTGCAACCATTTTATGTAGTTAATGAGGCACATGAGATTGCATTCTCTACTATTCCTGTAAAACTCTCGAACAAGCTTTCTAAGATCAATACTCTTTACATTTTCCAAGTGGATGTTGAGACTCACTTTCATCCTTCCACTTGGAGACTTTATGGCCGTGCATTTTCTACTATCACTAAACTGAAGTTGTCCAATATAACATTTCCCTCATTTGTAGATTTTGCTTCTTTCATTACTTCTTTTTCTGCTCTTTCTGCTCTTTCTCTGAATGTACTTTGTTGTAGAAGTTATACTGTTCCTCTGAGTATTACTAGAGCACCTAGAAAGTGCAAGTTGAAGCTAGAGAATCTGTGTCTTGAATATATGGATATATGGTTTATGTCAATTTTTGGAACATGGTTTGCTCAAATAGGTGGTGCACTGACTGGCAGACTGGAGACTTTTTCTAGTAATTTGATCTACCTCAAGAATAGAGGTATATTTGAATCATCTGAGACAGAGATAAAAAATTTAATAATTAATTGTGATAATCTTCAAGCAAGAGATATGACATTATCTTTGTATCAAAGTAAGTATAAATAATGTTCTTTATTTAGTTCAATTCTGAATATATTTTAGATCTCAATAAGCTTCAAATGCAATCTACTAAACTTAAAAAAATCAAATTTGATCATTTAGATCCAACAACAGTTGAATCAGTGAATCTGATTCTTCCTTTTATAATAAAATATATACATATCTTAGAGCTTCAATATATATCACTAAAATCTGCCTCAGATCTTAATTCTTCTGCTTGGGCATATCTTGATATACTCTTATCAGCAATGTATATTAGAAAATATACATCTAGCAATATACAGATTTCTATAGGTCTTAATTTCTATTCCCCTTGTAGAGAAATTGCCAAATCTCATTTTAATGGCTCTTGGGAAAAAATGATAAGATCTTTGTTTCCCTTAACTACAAGTCTAGGTGAAGGCATGTGGGTAACACTTGTAAACAACATGTGGGAGCCAGTATATTAGGATCATGTCTTCCTCTTCAAAATCTACTACTTAAAATTCTCTCTTCTTCTACTTCTTTTCTATTTTTTTCTGTAGATATAATATGTAATCTTGTTAGGTTCTTTTGATTCTACTACTTCATATACAATTTCTCTGCCAGCTCTATTTATTATAGTTGCAACATGTGATGCCCATGGACTTCTCTTCCTGTGATTTTTGAAGTGATTGAAATTTATTTTTTCTTTTCTATTTGTTGAGCTTATCTCAGATTTTTTCTTTCATTTTGTTGTCTGTTCTAACTTCTTTTTCTCTGCCATATGCTTTCTGTGGTGATCTACTCTCCTGAGATTATTTTCTGTATTTTCTTTAAATATATTCTCTACACTTTACTTGACTCAAGTGTCATTGTTAGAACTGCTAAACAAATAGAAATGATGCAAGTGACTGTTTCTTTCAATTTTTATTGATAAATATATAATTTTCTTTTATTATACTTATCTACTATTAATTCTCTCTATCTGATTTAAAAGTCAGACTAACCAGTATATCTTAAACCTAAGTTTATACTATCTAACTGTAAGGTCTATTTAGTCTTACTGTATCTTTTACATACTAGATTGACTCAGGTATACCTAAATCAACTCGACAATATATCATGATCCTACTGAATGTATTAAAGACTCAGAGGCCAGCAGAGCTATTAGAAAATAGACTATAGTATAGACTTCAAGTTCTGATCAAAAGACTCAGCACTTCTTATCATCTTATCTGCCCAGATTGCAGTTCTCTGTAAACCCACTGACTCTCAAGACAGCTCAAGATAATGTTTACAGTAGAAATTGAGAATATAGTCCCAAAGTTCACAAAAATGTGAGTCTCATGAGGCTGGCAATAATGGATATCTGCACTATCTAAGCTACTATAGATTGTTAGAATGATTGCACTGTATTGAGGAGACTTCTCTATTAGAAAATCATGGCCAAGTAATCAGTCAATAAGACATTTCTAAAGATAAAATACATGTGAAATGGACCTAGAAGAATACTGAGATGGCACCTACAAGGAGACAAAAGGAGCATGAACAAAAGTGATAAGGATCTTCAAGCAAGAATACTCGGCAGGTCACTCACTACTCTCTTCAGTGCCTGTCTTCTCTTCTAAGGCACTTGCTGCTGTTCAGGAAAGCAGGAAAATCACTCGTGTTGATGGCGGATGGATTATATAAATGTATAATGAAGACACTGTTTCAGCAGATACCAAGTGCCAGGACTAAAATCTGAGACTGATTCGGACAAGCTAGGAGTTGGACATAGAGGAGGTAGGTAGTTAGGACTGCAAACAAACAAATAAAACTATTGGCATATGAATTGTGTCTCTTCATACATGCGTTGAGGGTCTATGGACACCAGACCAATAATGACATGACCAATGTTCTGTCTGCATCTTGGGAAGGGAAGAACACCTACCTTTGGTTTGACTTCCTTGTCTGATCGAACCAACCACCTTGGATAAACACAGAACCTGACTCTCGCCTTCTCTGTGCTTCAGAGGTATGAGGGACACGGTCAGGCTGGAGAGCTAGGATCACGTTCGCACCTGCGATCCTCGTGTGGCCGGTTTCGATCTTCGTATGCCAGCTCATGCGCGTGCTGATGTAGAAATGGACCCGATTCTCGGAATACCGTCTTGGATTGATGTGTTACGAATGTGTTTCCCTCTGAGCATGTCCAAACGACATTTGAAACCGAACGAAGACTGATGACAACGGAAGGGAAACGAGGCTGTCGTGGCTACGAGGGACTATCAAGAACGCTGATTATCAACACTCGACACAACAGCATTGAACGAAGATGGGCTGACCTGCCAGAAATGAGGACCCATTGTCAATAATGTATTCGGCGCCCTTCTCCCAACCGTCTCCTCCTATGAAGAGTCGACAGGGATCGCGACCCAAAGCATTCGATCTCGCACGACTAGATGTCAGCAAGGGGTGTAGAACGACGGCGAATTGATGCAGCTCTTGGTATACTACATGGGACGAAGAAGGTAATCCGAAATTGATGAATTGCCGCAGAGGATCCAGTACATCAATGAGAATCGAGAAGCCGTCGCCGACCGTCCCAATGACTGAGAAGTAGAATCTATGTTTCGAAAGGGCCAGCGTGCTATCGATGTTGGAACAAATTCTCCGCGGCTGAGACTACGCGAATGGGAAGGACTCACCCACCTAAAACGGACCCTAATTGAACGCGTCCTCCGTTCTACTTGCCAACATTCTCGAAAGATATTTACCTCCTCAATGACGAGGTTGGTCTTCCGTCCTGCTTCCATTATCTATGGACACCGCTCAGCCGCCCTTCCCCTTCCGACCCTCCAGCGGTAGTTGAACCTGGTCTGCTGCCCTGGACATGCTACATGAAGACCAGGATGACTCTATTCGGGTTACTGACCTCCCAAGCCCGGCTGTCTCTATCATCGCATGGCATAACCTTGATCTTGATGGACACCGGATATATGAGGATTTGTGCTGCTTGACAATAGAGAGTCAAGTCCGTTACCACGCGCCACAGCATGGCAATGCGTCCAACCATTCGGCGGGCTATGTGTCGCTGATGGGTATATGGAATGCGCGGAATAGTGGGACAGGGTTGTCGATTGAATGAGATGGAAGCGTGGTTGTATGCCGAGGGACGTACAACGAGATGCGTCGGTTTCTGAACAACTAGTCTCCTGGGTATGGACGATCGGTTCGCAAAAACTAAACAGTCTCCAGATTCCAACGTCATACACACCTTCTGTGTCTCGAACACTGACATGTACGACCCCACCCGTCGAGGGAAAACCTAGGAAATGGATAGTGCACTTCACTGCGTCCCGAATTAAGGCGGCAAGGATAATCCATAACAGTTCGATTGTGAAGGACGAAAACACATTCGAAAGAGATGGCGAGAGTATTGGGGGATGAAGTGAGCTAAGGCGGGAAGTATTATCAAGGAAAACAAACGTACCGAGCTGTGAAGTCATCGCTAACGATATCTTCCACGTCGAGCACGGCAACTCCCCAGACCCATGAAATAGACACCGTGGCCTTGGAGTTTGGATTGTTGCGTCGTCGTTGATCCTGGTTGGTAGCATCTTCATGGTTCGACTTGGGGCGTTCAGTGGGAACCCTCTGCGACGCGTATGATGCAGCGTATCGGCTGTTTGCTCTTCCCACCTCTCCAACTTTGAGTTGCAACGTTGCGACGACTGGTGTGGTACTTGAAAGTATTCTTCACATAGTCTGGCCGGTTGTTTTAGTCACGGATTTTCTCCATGTCGTAATCTGCAATGGGCGTGCGACATGTATGAGAACGCCGGTCACACAGGGATAGAAGCAGAAGAGATATCACGAAACGAGGAAAATGATCAAGCTCACATGGCCGTTACACAGCAACTTCAGGAGTCCCTATCCATCTCGACCACATGCCTGCCGAGCAGCAATAAACATCAGACTGGGGTGGTGCGCTGCGATTGTCCGATGTGATACAGAAAATTTGACGCGTGGGCCTTGGTCCTTCGGTATGTTGCCCAATGCCTTGCTTCGGAGTCCCCGAGGTAAGAGATGGATGCACAAATAGATGGGTGCACGAATAGATGGACTACCATGTTGTTGAGTGAGTGGCAAGGTGAGTGGCCATGAAGAGGAAGTCGGCACGCTGTGCTGAGGTTCGGGCGCCAATCTGTTGTTGCGGCATCCAGCTCGTTTCGACCACCAGCGAGAGCCTTCTCTGAGTTCAAGTATACCCTGCGTTGTCCCTGGCTTCCTGGCACACTTCTTCTGTGACTTTCCTCCCCCAACGAAAACCGTCTGCTTATCCTCTCCATTCCTATACCCCAAGACTTCTGGGGATCCAGCAACACGACGGCGACTGGGAGTTCTCTCCCCCTCCCAGTGCTGGACTACTGTCCCTGGATCCGTCGCCCACACACCTGGTTTCTGCACCGACATCTTCTCCGGCGACCCATGCAATCTTGTGCCTGATCTTCTTTGCCATTACGTGTCTCCTCTGCTACATCCTATCACTCTATCCCCACAGTTTCATGTACTCGAGCTACTCTTCCTTCTCCAACGAAACTTATTGGTCTATCCCTCGCTCTACTGGCGATGTCTCGCTGAAGACCTCTTTTGGCCTTCCCACTCAGATATGCGTCACCACTGGTGGGTCTGCGAGGCGAGTGTAAGTTGCGTTTACGTCACTCATACTTTTCACTACCAGGTCACCCTCACCCTCAGACGACGTCCATCTCTGTCATTAGAACCAGGATCTTCCATATAAGAAAAAAGAACATGGCCGCATTCCTGAGTTTGATGCCTTGTCCCGGGGCCGCACCATGACCTCGTTTTCAACGCAAAGGTCGCCGATACTATTTCCCGCCCTGTAGCTTCATTCCAGAGTTCTGTCTATGGTACCGAGACAAATCTTAGGGAGAAAGACGTCGCTAGAGATCACAGAGAGACCTCTTCTATGCATGACATTGTGAGTCTATTCTTATTCACACGTCATAATTCTTTTGGACTGAAGCAGACCTCAAGCCCTGCTACCTCCGGTGTCGCATTCCTATATCGAAACTTGACGCAAAATCCCACTCAAGTTTCTGTCTCTGCATCAATACGCCGATAGCCATGGTCTAATCTTGGAAAGCAACGAAGCCCGCTATATGCAGGTATCACGATTTTTACGACTGACCCACCCTCGTTTATGTCGGAACCATCGATCAAATCATGCAATTTGGTCCGTCCCGCAAATGAAATGGCCATAAATCGGAGTCACGGCCCAGTGCTCAGTTTCTTCATTCGAGGTGGAAGCAGTCCTCAGAGGGCAAGCACCCCGTCATCGAAAGGTGATTTTGGAGAGTAAACTCAGTAGAGGTGCGATCAGGTGAGTGGAATAGACTTTCGTTGGTTGATGGATCACCTTCACCCATGATCTCTTTCCTCGGTCCACAGTATCTGACCTTGACATGAACCTGATATCCCATCCTTCTCTGGTTCATCTCCTTTTTCAGCATCCTTACGACCTCATTTCCAAAGTCTCCGAAGGCCTTCATATTCGCTCGGCATCACGTTAGAAGACACAGACGATTTCACAATATCCATGTCATCTGCCAAGGATTCACTAATCTCAATAAGAATCGTAGGACGCCTACTTGCTCTCGTATACCTCAACATCCTTAATTCTGGGTGCCGTCGCAAGTCGCTCAACCCACATTGGTCTCAAACAATCGCGAGAGTATTGAATATACACGACGCTTTGTTGGGGTGTCGTTAAGTGAGCCGGACATGAAAGTAGATCACGTAGTATGGCCGATGTAAACCCCGTCCATCGACACCCTCGATGACTCGGAGCAGATTCAAGATGGTCGTGATATTCATGGTTTTTGGAAAGTATATAGTGGCTACATCGCAGTCAGACCTTGTACAGGGATCCATCCCTTGATCGTATACTGTTTCACGCAAGTCCGGCCGATTTTGAATCTCGAATCTCGAGTAAACAAGGAGCGTAGACCATACACTCCGTACAATTCGCTAGGCAGAATGCCTTGTATTTGGTCGATGTCAAATTATCTGAGAATTGGTACAGGCGCGACATGAACAAGCAAAGCTTGACGGATAATAGAGTGAGCCCGAATCCTCGTAACTCCGTGTTGGAATGCTGGGTTGCGAAAGTGTTTCCCTCCGAGCATGTCTGGACCTCACTTGAACCCGAATGAATACCGTGACAACGACGAAACTAAAACAAGTATGTCATACCAATCAGCACAATTGAGGACGTTCATTCTGAACGTCCGACACAACAACACCGAATGAAGGCGGACTGACCTTCCAGAACCAGACCCGAACCTATTCTCTATATCCATTTGGTTCACTCTCCCGACCGTCTTCGCCTTCCAACAGAGATCGTGACCCCAAATACTCCCTCTATCCCATACAACTAGATCCCAGTAAGGCAAGCGGAACGATAGTGACGTGGTACAGTTCAGGATCTCTTGGCGTACTGCTCTGGACGAGAGATGATGAGAGGGTGATTCGAAGGCAATTGGAGAACCGGTGATGTAGTCCCTCGACAATGCCGGCACATCAACGAAGAATCGGGTAGTAGTCGTTGGTCGTCCCGGCGACCCAGGAGTACAATGAGCATATATACTGATTCGCAACTGACACTGTACCTCTCAAAGCCTCGTGTCTTTGCTGACTAGCTAGCTTCAGAATTCCGGAAGGTTTGGATCATGATGAGAGCAAAAAAAGCGAGGAAGTTGAAGCTTGAATGATCAAGCCTCAGTTTGAGTACGGTTGTTCTCGTGGGATAAGCCGTGGACTTACCGAATTCGAGGAGGCTCCCTATATCCTGATCGCCACAACGCCTTTGCTCTCCGATATCGCCTTGGTGTCCTTCAGATATTCGTTTCTTCGCTTGTGTTGCAGATCGTGATTGGGTTTGTAGGGGTCGTGTTGTGAGGGAGCTGTAAAGATCTGTAGATCGTGGTTCAATCACGATAGAATGATCATTCTATCACTCCTGAGCGTCGCGGGGGATGATAAAATACAGCAAGGAGTCGACGAGGATGTTTTGATCACAACCTGCCGCAATAGACGGCATCCGAGAGCAAAGAGAAGAAGGATATACGAACTGAAAGTACCAATACACCGTTGAGAGCGGATTCCCCTCAAATCTGGTCAATAGGGATTCTGCCCAATGAGATGATTTCCATGAACCGGATAACCGGTCAGTATCGATGTTAGTAGCTCCACATCGAGGAGTGGGTAGGGACATACCTACTTCAATACAGCCTTCAGTTCCTCTCCGGAATCTTGCACCAACAAGTTCTACTTGTCACAAGACCAAAGTGATGGGAGGGTGCAGAGATCTACCAACTGTGCGCTCAGGTATAGATAGAAATGATTGAAAGTTTCATATGAGTTATATACTCACCTAGAGTCATCGAACACCCCCAGCCCTAACAGCTACATCACTATCCTTCCTTAATGCAGCCCCCGACAAACTTTCCCACATAAGTTACTTGAGGTTGAAGGATGCATGTATGGCGGGTTCGGTATTATCTGGTTGTGAGAAGATGGCATGACCCAGAATGCGTTCGTGAATAGGGTTCCAAAACGCCTCGGTTCCCAGGAGATTCTTGATATTTCGAAACGCTCCTCCAACAATTCCAGGGTCGTTTGTGTAAATGTCGCATTGTCGCGGTCTGGCTGACCGACTGGGGCCACGAACATGTCGAACGTTAGTGCGACATCTTTCTTGTGCTTGTTGAGACCCTCAAAGCGGGATGTACAAGCTCCGTCTCGACCTATGAGCACGATTTTATGGTGGGGAAGAGTGTTGTTTGGGTCAAAGATATGATACTGACAAAGGAGATTTAGGATCGCCGCGCCAAACTGATGTATGTATCTCCCTTCATCCATCAAGTTATATCCATCGGGTTTCATGACGCCAATCCACAAGGTGGGGAAGGAGGGACCCCCATTTCTCCATCCAAAGCGAGCTAAATCGATGCTTGTCCATTGGATATGATGCGAATCGAGGATGACAAAGATATGGAGGACAAGGTTGCCTTCCCAAACATACTGGGTTGCATGAGGCTCGAAAGGACGGACTCGGAACTCCTTGATCTTCGGGTAAGCTCCTCGTCCATACCGCTGCCCTCAGGTTGTATTGATAGAAATGCGAACGAACAGGAGGGGAATCAAAGGTATGCAGTAGTGATAGTAGCGGGATTCCATAGTGATAGTAGCGGGATTCCATTGAACCTGGGTAGTGGATCACGATGTTGGAATGTTGAGATGAAGGGGATGCATAGACGGATGCGCCACGGAAGAAATGGCATGGGCGCTTATGTCATTGTCATCATTGCTTCCATTCTCCGACGAGACTTGAGGGAGACGGCACTGCAGTGGCATGCCCGGATCCGACCCGCGGATAGCACGTACACTTCATTCAGTGAGTATCCTTTCACTTTGTTTCATGTCTCCTGGCGCTCCAACATATAAGGTGCATCTGCAGAGGCGACGGCCGTCTCATTGTCATGGTTAAATTTAGGTAAGCCTACATGACATGTATATAGAATTGAATATTGACAAGTGCTAGCACCCATGTTAAACTTACTAGTAGGCATTATTTTGTTGTATCATAAAGTCTTATTTTAGAAGGATCTATAGTATAAAAACTTAATACTCTTAATTAAAGTCAAGAATTTGTTACATTGTTTTTTTTTTAAAAAATTGACAAAGGTTTAAGATAAGAGATTATCTATCATCAATTAAAATATAACTACATTTATTTAATATCTAATATTGATATAAAACTACTTTTCTAATTTATAAATCAGATAAATATGTGTGAGCAAACACGGCGCCTGCGAACAGAGAATTTCGGCTAAGTGCGAGGTTACCCGATTAGACAGGAGGGCACGTATGACACAGGGGTTGTTTGGGATAGAAGTCTTTGAGTTTATGAGGGAATGAGTGGTGTAAAGAGTAGATTTCGAAGCTTAGAGTCATAGAGACTCATAGGTAGGATTTTTATACAAGTAGATACTGAGCCACTCGGGCTCCTGGGACATTGTAGACTACGGATATGAGTAATGGACAAGAGAATTGGAACATACAAGAATTACAAGACAACGAGAGAAAAGAACTAGACTACTGAGTACCTGAGCAGAGTGGCTCACTGTGGGAGAAGAGTAAAAGAACTTGTCGGTCATTGGCAGCGATGAGTTTCACTAAGTCCATGCATCAGACTTGGGCAATCATAAGGTCATCACATGGGCGCTTGGACTTAGTATTTGCGAATAGTATTACTATACATGGACGGTGTTGTATACAAGATATCAGACCGGGTGAATGACTAAAGGGAATGAGCAGCACGGTGCTATTAGAGCAGGGTAAGTATCTCACAATATGATACCTTAATAGAGCTATAAATTGAGTCATTATTTTTTCTCTTTTTATGACAGAAAATATATCTGGGACTTTGTTTAAGATTAATTGATATATCTTACATCTTACTATTCTCTATTTTGATTTAAGCTTAATTAATGAGATTGAATTGTCTTTTAGACTTCTATATAATGGTAATTTGATTTATATCAGTTGATGAGATTTATATACAGTCTGACTGTATATTTTCTATAGTATAATCTATTTTAATTATTTAAAAACTAAATAGATTGATTTTCTTCTTATAATATATTAAAACTGATATCACTATAGATACAATTTGTTAGATACCTTGGAAGTTTATCAATATTTAATGATATTTTCTCTCTCTGATTTTAACAATATTCAAATTTTCATTATTACATTTCTCTTTATAATACTTTGATATCATATAAAATATACTCTTTAGACTTGAAATCTTTTATTGTATCCTCTTTGATTATATTCTCTCTATATCAGTAGCATTCTATATTCATATATAATATCTCTATATCAATAAATTTTATTCTAGATTTAATTCTTCTATATAATATCACTAAGTTACTCAAGCTTGGTTAAGTCTCTTCTCTTTTTCTATTTCTTTACCTCTACTTGATAAAAGTTTATTGATTGATATCTCAATAAGTTCTAATACATAGTAATTTATCCATTTACTACAGTTTATATATATAACTTACTTCATTTTATATTAGATATTTTGATTTACAATATGTCAATTAGTATTATACCAAAGATATAATAACATTGTTCTCCTGCTCTCATATATATACATCCTGGAATCTCTTTTACTAATATTCTCTCTATTATTTAAAATTTTGATTTTACTATTCTATTTTAATAATATCTCGAATTTTCCTCAGATTAGTTTCTAAAATCAGATTCTATTTATAGAGAAATTGTCTCTTATATTAATACTAAGATATTAATTCAATGTATAGATTCAACCTGTTAAATCAATTTTTGATATTCTTACTGTAATAATACAAACCTACTTATTATCTTTTTCTTTCTCTTATCTTTTTGATTCAACTATTATATTTCTCTCTTATTCCTAAGTCTCTTTTTTCTTTTTATTTTTTCTTCTATTTCTTTCACACTTTACTCCTTGCCTTCATTTTCACTCTTAACTCTGCTCTCTTATATTCTAACTTTCTCCTTCTACTTTTTTTTCTTCTTCTTTCTCTTTATTATTTCTCTTGTTTTTTTTCTTCCTTCTATCTCAAAACAAATAGACTAAGATAGCTTCATCATCTGTCTCTTTTTTCCCCTCAAAAATAGATATGACAGCTTTCTTATTAAAAAGAGAGATGTACTAATATATTAAATTACTATATCTTAATTGATCATTCTGTGTTAGATATATAGATATATAGAAATAGAGATGTAAATAAGAATTCAAAGTAACTAGAGTTCATATCATTCACTACTACTTTATACAACAATTATAAGTTAGATTCAATATTTCTTAGAGTAATTAATTATTCAGTGACAAGATAGTAAGTTCTCATAGATATAATCTCTAAGTATTAAAGTTTCTACTCTATTCATATATCTCTTTCTTCAATTTCACTACAGCTTTTTTGAATATAACTTTTTAAATAAATCTATTAGTTGTCTATCTTGATATATATATTTTGTATAAAGTTAATTATTTCAATTTCCTTTCACTCCAGTATCTTATTAAGTGTGGAGCATTTATTACCTCTGCCTCTACCTCTACTCCCTTCTTTATCACTACTATCTTTATTTTCTCTCAGTTAATTACTTTTTACTAGCTTTTCTGGAGAGAAGTCTATATTGATAATAAGATAGAGTTATCATAAGAAATATATATAATCAGAATCACTAGCTGTTAGAGAGCTAAATAGATGAAAAGAGATACAACTAAGATATTGTATAATGAATAACAGAAATAAAGGTAAGATAATTGAACTTGAAAGTCAGTCAGTTGAGAATTCAAGGAAACATCAACAGAGGCTATAATAAACAAGTACTAGAAGGATCACTAGAATATTTTTTATATATGTAAAATAGTCCTACCAATATTTAACTAGTGAGCTTTCTACTTTACTACTAAATAATCACTATGACTCTAGAAAATGTTTTATATAATCTATAAGTTGTTATTTGAAACTATTAGTTTACAAAGCATCAGATACTTACTTTTATTTTTGATATACATTGAAAGAATGATGATCTTTATTATTATAACTACTATTATGTTCTCTCCTACTAATAATATTTACTTTGATTATGCTACTGTATTCTATATTATAAAAACAAACTTATGTAGTCATGTTGTTCTGACTATTTTTACTGTCCTAACCCTAACCTTATACAGGCACTTTCTTACATAGCAGCAATACACTAATATTTCCTAGAAAATTAGAATAGATTTGTAGAAACTAAAACAAATTTATTTAAATTTTTCTAAGGGTATTTTCTGGGTAACATTCTAATAATATTGAAAGAAATAGTGTGAAAACATTTATTCATTTTCATGAAAGTCTACTAAATTTTATCAATATTTTTACTTAGCAAAAATTGTAAAAATGTGCAAAAATATGATAACATTTCTTACTGAAGTTTTTATGGAGATCTTTTTAAGATTTCCAAGATATCCTCTCAATTTTGTTCAAGAGAACATGTAGAAAATATATATAGTTTTGAATGTCTCTAACATGTTCCTTGATCAATCAGAAATATTCACAATTTCTTCTGCTTTTTCTTACTTGCAAAATAAGAGAGATCTTGATTAGATCTTCAAAATAATTGCAACACATTTTTAAATAGAAAATGCTCAATTTTACCACAATTTCCCTCACCAAAAAAATGATATAAACATTTTAGGGAATATGAAAATTTAATCTAAAAATTTTTGGTATATTCCTTTTCATTTCTTTGAAGTGTTATTCATACAATTACTATCAGAAAAATTGAAATGATTTTGTTTCAGTATTCAGCATTTTTCCTGCATTTTTTCCTTGGAAAAATTGGTGTCACTGATGTGGGAGACGAAGGGAATGACAACTGTGGGAAACAATAAGAAGTGTGGGAAAATGTGCGCCGAATTGCCACGTGGGAGAGAAAAGTGGAAAGGCATGATAACCGACCCAGGGTGGCGGGTCGGAACGATGCACCTCCGAGTCATGACATTGCTGCAACTTGGACGTGAGTACTCCTGTTCGTTCTATTGCTTGCATATCCACACCCAACGTTTTCCTCTTCTAGCTCTACCTGAGGTGTCCACCACTGCCTTCCATCCCCGCATCTGTACTGGCGGAGTCCGATCTCCTAGGATCCCCAGGAACTACCTCGCCAATTGGGTTGGCTCCTGATCCATACAACACATTTAGCCCATCTACCTATGTTTTGAGTTTCTATCCGTTCTCTGGCTACATCGCCCTTGGGTGTAATCTTCTGCTCACAGGTGGACTATAAAGGGAAGAGGTCCCTTGTTCAACGTGGCCGTCCGACCTCATTTAAGTTGCCGTGTTCCAGAATACGTACTGATATTGAACGCGGTCACAAACACACCCTTTATTATCAACCAGAATTCTCTCAATCTCCCCTGTTGCATCGCCTTGGTCTTGATGGACGCTGGGAGCTCAGTTCTTCTTGACAACAGCGTTCCAAGTCCGCTGCCACACGTCGACAGCATGGCTATACATCCGGCTTTTTCGTGTTGACCTGCAAATTGTCGCAGATTCCTCGGTGAAGCATTTTCCCTTATGCATGTTTTCCCCCCTTTTTCTGTTCACTCATCTGTGAAACTCGAGAATGCTCGTCTCCCATACCAACTATCAACCACAGGGCTTGGTCGTCGTCTCCTGTCCATTTACTCGACTGTCCGTATGTACACTTTCCTCTCATTTTTATTTTATGGTCTTCGAGCGATCTCATTCCACTGGCATCACCAAATCAGACACTGTCCATGATGACCTTACGGCGACCTCATTTTAAATGGCTTGTGACCAACGATCTTCTTGAGGTTTCCACTGTGAAAAAAAGCTGGTTGCTATCCCTGCAATAGAATCTCGCGGGGGCAAGTTCTGCTTCATTTCGGAAACACGCATGAACTGAGCATTTGACACATCTAAACGCTTGAATCACATCTGCGCGTTGCATGCTATGTTCGATGCATAGGATTCATCGATATGATCCCTAGACCTGACCAATACACGTATAGGGTCTTCCTAGGATCTCACTTACCACAACACAAAGAAGACCATCTACAGATACCGAGTTAGTCAATGGCTGTCCCAACTAACTATACGGAAGGCATGCGGGAATCGAAGGTCTTTATAGCCTTCGGCGTTGCTTAAAAGGGGGAGTCCTTAGGGTTGATTCCTCAGCGACTTCCGACCCCCCACACTGTAAGTTGCTCACATTTTCTCTGTTTATAATACCCACTGAACCATGAAGATAGCGATACGCCGCGATCCGTGCAAATACTCGATCATGGACCCTTCCCAGGACCCTTCCCAGGATATCTCCCAGGACCTCCCACAGGAGAATATACCGTTTCCATACCCCGTGGCCGTCAAACCGCACGAAATTCTAAACCCCATTCCATCATCCCCTCTATCCCCTCCATCCCCTTCCTCGTCGTCGTCTTCCACACCATCCCCTCCGAGTCCATCGCCTCTGCTATCACCACCTCCGTCTTCCATTGCGTCTTCCTTGAACGCTGATCCGTCGTCATCCGTCGTCCATCCACAATCTCATGCCGTCACGCACTTCGCACAGAATCTGCTTTATTACCTCCCCAGCCCTGCTGGCCAGTCCATTCGACCCAGATGGAATCTTGAAACGGGATTCCCAGGGGAAATTTGGCAGCCCATTCTCGAGATTCTCTGCAAAAGCCGAAGCGCTCTCGCGCTTCTGGCTTGTGCGCTGACATGTACATATCTTCGCAAGCCTGCGCAACAGTTGATCAATAGATTGTTATGGCGTACAATCAGAGCATGGACGTATGAAGACATCGACCTACTTGTTGAGGATGTCTGCAATGCGCCGAGGGATGTAACGCTCGTTAGACAAGTCCAATTTATCCCAGAGGAACGGGATGACAAGTCCGCCGGATCTGCTGTCGCCCTCTCAGTAGCTCCTCTGCGACTGGCGGGTCAGCGTGCACTCCGTCGTGTGGACTTTCTGAGTCTCGGGAATGCTTTGTCTGACCCAACGATCAGGGCCCACTTTCATCCTCGCTCCTGTCCTCTGTATGGTCATGCATTCCCTAATACCACTCAGATCGAATTCAATCGATTTCAGTTTGATTCATTTATGGAATTCGTATTCCTTGTTACATCCTTTCCTGCACTGACATCCCTGAAACTGTGGTGGGTTTCTTGTAGAAATCAAGTAATTCCGCCGAGTGTGGCAAGAGGGCCCAAGAAACGCAATCTACAGTTAACGGAACTTGAAGTGATGGGAAATGGTATGAATGAAAAATGGTTTGCGAAAACATTTCTTTCTTGGTTACCTCGAAGGTGTGGTCGATTCCCGGAAAATATTGTCTTCATAGAATCGTTCTTTCATCATTCATGGGGTCGTGAAGTGCTACGAAGTTGTTCCAGGAGTCTTCAGAAGTTTACAATGTGGCTCGATTCGGAAGCCAGGCGATCACAAGGCGATTTCGCGAATGATTCATGGTTGAGTGAGTGATTATCCTTTGCAAATTGTCCAGTGATCTCCATAACACCCGCCAGGTGCATTCGAGCCCGGATCTCCCATCGCGCAGACTGTGGAGCTGTGGGAGTTGGAAGAGAGCGACATATCCATGATGAAGTCATTCATTTCACACCACATGAGTCCCGCACAAACATTGGACCTGGATTCCATTTATCCAACTGCTGAAGACTTCCATTCATTCTCTTGGAAGATGCTGGATATCCTCTTATTCAGCTGGTATATGTTGCACGGCAAGAGAAATAGTCGCAAACTCTCCCTCGATCTCCAGGTGCCTCAGGAATTGTGGGACGAGCAACAGGCAGTAAAGGAGAAGACTACCAAAGACAAAGCAAATATGTGGCTTCACTTCTTGTTTCCGCTCAACATGGCAGTTGGGAAGGGAAGGTGGCTAAGATATTGCAAAGCGGAGCGAGGCGAGTATTGATTTGTATTGACCTCGCAAATCAGAAGCTGACTGGTTCGCAATTTGCACACGGTAACACAGCCGATTGGTGAAATCGCAGCTTCAAGCGATGATGACGTTCATGTCTCTGTAGTTACGAGATGACCCTTGTGGGATTCGAGAGACCAGACATCTGGTGTATGGTTGGACAGCTTGCAATCGTAGTTTATGATAGACCGGAAGGACAAGGCAGTGTATTCTATCGTATGGCTTTTGAGAAATCGCATATACACATCCAAACTGTGAAGAATTGACTGAGACGTAGAGATAATAGAAAAGACGTTACGAGGGTCTGTATCCAAATCATAGCGTGCTCGCTCATTTGAGATCCCTCAATATAGATTAAGGAGTTCACGAGAAGGAGGGATGTCGCAGAATCAAGGACAAGATATACACTGTATCGCTCGAACTAATACCCAAACCAAAGGTGCCCTGTAATAGCGTGCTTCCCTTGGTCCCTCTCTTTGCAACCCACTGCCACTGCTTGTGTGAATGGCAGCAACTTCTCTCTCGGTAGTAGGGGGTGATCAATGCGATCAAGTGAGCTCTCCGTGCCGACAACGTATTTCCACATGCATTTTCGAAGCTTTGGGTGCTTCGGGTGACCGGTTTACGGGAAAGTCGAGAGTCGAGGGGGGAGAGGAACATGATGGTTCTTCTACACGAACCAATACATGTCAAAGAAATAAATCTTCCGCCAAAAGTCAGGTATGTTCAATAGTTGAATGACCGGAGAAATGGGTAACATACCGGATCTGTGAGGTTCCGAGGATCCATCTCTAGTCACCTGTACAATGCACGATCCAGTTCGAAATTGATCGCATTTTCTGTACCAGTTCTGTCTCCATCAGCGCACAGAATAGCGGAGTAGAAGATGAACATACAAGACGACAACCAACACGATGGGAAGAGTGAATATCTATGCACCCTCGAAAAGACAGCATCCTTGGGCTAGTTCCGACGAGTAGACGAGAATTAGCAATACGGAGAGGTTCACGACGAGAGAAATTGAAAGATAGAAGTGCAGACGCAGAAAAAGAAGCCGGAATCGACGGTGGGCACCAGGAAGAGCGGTTTAAAAGACCTGTGAGGAAGGAGGGTTCTACAGAAAAAGATAAGAGTCAGCTTTGACGATTGACGAGGGTCAAGAGGAAAGACTTGGATTGCATCAGATGATAGAGGAACCCAGCAAACAGCTTGTAGCGATGATTACAAGCGCAGTAAGGTGATCGTGCGTACGTGCTTGCGATGGGACTGCTGCCTCCGAATCTCAACTTCTGTCAACAAAGAAAGCTAGGTGTACTTAGATGCACGAGATCCCAAGATTTGCAGAGGCGAAGACATCACATAGCTTGAGCAGGGAACGCACGGGAAAATGAATTGGGAGTCGACATCAGAATCCATAAACAGAAGTTGCAATGGGAGAATCAGGCACTTGGGAGACAATGAAGAATGTCGGCGAACTGGTGCGGTTCTGTGGTCCTGTGCCAGGCGAAATATGACAAGAGTACGATTCCAGAAAATAGAAAATGATGTATTTGCACAGCTAATCAACCACATCAAACAAGATCGCGGGGTACTGAAAGCCGTCATAATGACTCAAAGATAATCCTACTGTCGATAGCAAGCCTACTCGTCGCAGCTGAGGATATGCGAAGAGATATACGAAGAAATCGCTCACCTCGAATGGACCCTGGTGGATCGCAGCTTGCGTTCTACCCGTCTACACCCCTGAAATGCCTCCTCAGCGACAGCGCTGGTCTTCAACCTTCCTTCCACTCGAAGTGAACGCCGTTCCATTGTCCTTCCTCTCGCGACTCTCTGACACAACCCACCCCGGTCCACTGTTCCAGCAATGCCACACGATGACCAGAATAGCTCTGCCTTGGGTACTAGTCTCCCGACTACAGTCGGCCCTGAGTTTGTCCCGTCGTATTGGGAGGTACGAGGGTTCGTGCTTCTTGACAATAGGGTTCCGAGTCCCCTACGCATGCCACCGCATGCCGGCAACATGGCGATGCATTCATCTAATCGAGGAGTTGAGTGTCTTTGATGGGTACGTGGAATGCGAGGATAGTGGAACAGCGCGGTCGATAGGGTGGGATGAAAGCGTAGTTGTACGCCACAGTGTGCCGAGGGGTGTACAACGAGGAACCTCGATTCCTGATCGACTGGGCTCCTGTGTGTGAACGATCAGTTCGCGAAAACCAGAGAATCCCCAGATCTCAACGTCATACGTACCTTCTGCGTCCTGAAGACCGACAGGTACGTACTGATCATCCTACAACAATACGCGTTGATACAAGAAAGACCCTTGGATTTGTGATGCAGTTCACCGTGTTCCAGTCGTATACAGCAAGGATAGTCGATGGCTGTTCGGTGTTGCTAGGAACGAACCACATCCCAAAGAGATAGCGATAGTATTGAGGGATAACAAGGTTTAATTCGGGCAGTGTCATTAACCGAAAGCAAACGCACCTCGTTGTGGGTATTGCTAATGATCTTTTCGGCACCTGCTAATGAGCACGACGACTCCCTGGACACATAGAATAAAATATCGTTGCTTTGGAATTCGGATTTGTGCCCCATCGTTGATCGTGGTTAGCATCAGTAAAAGGGCGTCACCCTGAACTTACTAAACTTTAAGAAAATTGTAACTAAACTCTATCTAAAACCCTAAAGTTTAGAAGAGGTCAGGGTCAGTTTATAAGTTCAGAGTTCATGAAAGAAGGTCAGAAGATTAGAAGGATATAACTTCAGTATTAAGAATTCAGAAGTTTAGAAAATTAGAAGAAAATATCTCAGATATTAAGAATTTAGAAGTTTAGAATTACAGGTATTTAGATATTTGAATTTTTAGATTTTTAGATATTCAGATATTCAGATATTCAGATATTTAGGTATTCAGATATTTAGTATTTAGATTTTAGATATTCAGGTATTCAGATATTCAGATATTAGTATTTAG